>JACEEZ010004505.1:0-37210 GCA_016584305.1 Chionoecetes opilio | reverse complement strand
TTTTTTTATTTTCATGAAAAAGCATTTTTTTTTTGCTTTTAAATTTTGTAAATGTAGTTGTAGCAAATATCAAAAGATTTAGTACAAAATTTAAGGAATATTTTTAAATTTTTTTAGAAAAAAAAACTCTTCATGAAAAACTAGCTAAAAAAATTAAAAAAAAACACTTTTTTATGGGTATATAGCAATATGAAAAAGAAAACCTAATGTAAAATTTTTAAAACAAAACATACAGTTTACAAGAAACTAAAAATAACGCTTGCAATATACCGTTAATAATAATAAATAACCTCTTACCTTCTAGTATTAGCTTAATGTAATGAAGCTCTTAGGTGAAATTAATCTAAAAAAAAATGCTTGTATTCTTCAATTTGTGGGAAAAAAAAAAAAAAAAAGCTATATTTTCACCATAACGAACAAAAAATCATTGAAAACAACACATTTTGAGGGTATAAAGCATTATAAAAAAGGGGAAAAACCCTTTTATTTATGATATAACACTACTTTACAAGAAACGGGGAAAAAACACTTGTAATATAAAATTTGTATCACAGTAAATAGCCTCAAACTCCTTTTAAGCTTACAGAGTTTAAAAAAGCATTTTTTTAAAAAAAACACTATAATACCCCCATTTTTGAATTTCCTATCAAAGAAATGTTAAAAAAGGCATTTCGACATTTTTTGCCTTTTAAAAATACATTAAAACACTTGAAAAAACGTTGTTTTTAAGAGTAAAATTGATACCTAAATTTCATGAAAAATACATATTTTTAGCTATTAATATTGTAAATTTAGTTGTAACAAATATCAAAAGCTATTTAGCTACAAATATAGAGGAATATACTTCAATTTGTAGAAAAAAACAATTCGTCAATGATAACTAGCAAAAATTATTGAAAACACTACATTTTATTGGTATATAGTAATATGATAAGTAAAACTACTTGTATATATACAATAACACTACAGTTTATAATAAACTATGAAAAATGCTTGCAATATATCACAATAAATAAACTCTTACTCCTCTATTTATTATCTAAATGTAATGTAAGCTACTTATAGGTGCTAATTAATGTAACAAAAAGCCCTGTATACTTCAATTTGTTGAAAAAATGCTATATTTGACCGATAACTAGATGAAATATTTGAGAACAACACATTTCGAAGGTATAACGCATTATAATAAGGAAAATTCCTTTTAGTTATGATATAACACTTCAATTTACAAGAAACTATGAAAAACACGTGTAATATACAATTGTATCACAATACATAGCCTCAAATTCCTTTTATAATCTTACAGTAGTTTAAAATAACATTTCCCTACGAAAATAACTATAAAACCACATTTGTTATTTCTCTATCAAAAAAAGGGCTGAATAATGTCAATTTTCGACTTTTTTTTGCATTTCAAAAATACATTAAAACACTGAAAAAAAACGTTGTTTTTATGAATAAAATTGATACTTAAATTTCATGAAATATGCATATTTTAGCTATTAATTTTGTAAAATGTATTTGTAGTAAATATCAAAATCTATTTAGCTACAAATATAGAGGAATATACTTCAATTTGTAGAAAACAACAACTTTTACCTGATAAATATTTAAGATCATTGAAAACTCTAAATGTTATGGGTATATAGCAATATGATAAGTACAACTACTTGTATATATACAATAACACTACAGTTTACAATAAACTATGAAAAACGCTTGCAATATACCGTTATATCACAATAAATACCCTCTTACTCCTGTATTTATTAGTTAAATGTAATTTAAGCTACTTATAGGTGCAAATTAATCTAAAAAAAGGCTTGTATACTTCAATTTGTAGGAAAAAAGCGACATTGCACCGATAACTAGTTAAATCATTGAAAACAACACATTTTGAGAGTATAAAGCATTATAATAAGGAAAATCTCTTTTATTTATGATATAACATTACAATTTAAAAGAAACTATGAAAAACACTTGTAATACACAATTGTATAACAATAAATAGCCTCAAGCTCCTTTTTATTAGCTTACAGTAGTTTAAAATAGGATTTCCTAACGAAAATAATGATAATAACACATTTTTTATTTGTCTATCAAAAAAAGGGCTGAATAATGTCAATCTTCAACATTTTTTTGCATTTCAAAAATACATTAAAACACTTATAAAAACGTTGTTTTTAGGAATAAAATTGATACTAAAATTTCATGAAAAATGCATATTTTTAGCTATTAATTTTGTAAAATGTAGTTGTAGCAAATATCAAAAGCTATTTAGCTACAGATATAGAGTAGTATACTTCAATTTGTAGAAAACAACAACTCTTCACTGATAACTAGCTAAGATCATTGAAAACACTACATTTTAAAGGTATATAGCTATATGATAAGTAAAACTACTTGTATATATAATATAACACTACAGTTTACAAGAAACTATGAAAAACGCTTGCAATATACCGTTATATCACAATAAATAACCTCCTACTCTCCTATCTATTAGCTAAATGTAGCTAATGTAAGCTACTTATAGGTGCAAATTAATTTTAAAAACGGCTTGTATACTTCAATTTGTAGGAAAAATAGCTATATTTAACCGATAACTAGCTAAAATCATTGAAAACAAACCATTTTTAGGGTAAAAAGCATTATAATAAGGAAAATTCCTTTTATTTATTATATAACTCTACAATTTACAAGAAACTATGAAAAACACTTGTAATATACAATTGTATCACAATAAATAGCCTCAAACTTTTTTTAAAGCTTACAGTAGTTTAAAATAGCATTATTTAACGAACACAACTATAATATCACATTTTGAATTTCTCTATCAAAAAAAGAGCTGAATAATGTCAATTTTGGACATTTTTTTGCCTTTCAAAAATACATTAAAACACTTTAAAAAACGTTGTTTTTAAGAGTAAAATTGATACCTAAATTTCATGAAAAATACATATTTTTAGCTATTAATATTGTAAATTTAGTTGTAACAAATATCAAAAACTATTTAGCTACATATATAGAGGAATATACTTCAATTTGTAGATAAAAACAACTTTTCACTGATAACTAGCTAAAAAATGTTGAAAACACTACATTATATGGGTATATGGGGGGCGGTAGCGGAGTGGTTAGCGTCTCCGACTGGCGTTCTCGGTGACCCGAGTTCGATCCCCGAAGAAACCCAAAACCTATCTGCATCGTCGAGTGGTCTAAGAACACCCACATGCCCTGCCCATCAACTCTACCTTCGATTGCGAGTGCATCGGAGGATACAGGGGGGCGGCATGAGCCTCTAATCACAGGCGTCACTATAAAAATCCTGCCTGCGCTACCACGGGCGAGGACCAACCATCATCAGAGCCCTCAAGTGAGCCTCCAGAGCATACCAGCCGAGCCCTGGGTCACAACTGCCTACAGGCGCTATAGGCACAAATGTAAAAAAAAAAAAAAAAAAAAAAAAATATAACAATATGATAAGTAAAACTACTTGTATTTATACAATAACACTACAGTTTACAATAAATTATGAAAAACGCTTGCAATATACCATTATATCACAATAATTAACCTTTTACTCCTCTATTTATTACCTAAATGTAATGTAAGCTACTTATAGGTGCAAATTAATGTAACAAAAAAACTTGTATACATTTATTTTGTTGAAAAAAAGCTATATTTCACCGATAACTAGATGATATAATTGAAAATAACACATTTTGAGTGTATAAAGTATTATAATAAGAAAAATTCCTTATGCAATAACACTACAGTTTACAAGAAACTATGTAAACCCTTGAGATATAACGTTATATCACAATAAATAACCTCTTACTCCTCTATTTATTAGCTTAATGTAACGTAAGCTACTTATAGGTGCAAATTTATCTAAAAAAAGGCTTGTATACCTCAATTTGTAAGGAAAAAAGCTATATTTCACCGATAACTAGCTAAAATCATTGAAAACAACACATTTTGAGAGAATAAAGCATTATAATAAGGAAAATTTCTTTTATTTATGATATAACATTACAATTTAAAAGAAACTATGAAAAACACTTGTAATATACAATTGTATCACAATAAATAGCCTCAAGCTCCTTTTATAAGCTTACAGTAGCTTAAAATAGCATTTCCTAACGAAAATAACAATAATACCACATTTTTTACTTCCCTATCAAAAAAAGGGCTGAATAATGTCAATTTTCGACCCTTTTTTGCCCCTCAAAATACATTAAAACACTTGAAAAACGTTGTTTTTAAGAATAAGATTGATAATTAAATTTCATGAAAATGCATATTTTTAGCTATTAATTTTGTAAAATGTAGTTGTAGCAAATATCAAAAGCTACTTAGCTACATATATAGAGGAATATACTTGAATTTGTATAAAATAACAACTCTTCACTGATAACTAGCTAAAATAATTGAAAACACTACATTTTATGGGAATATAGCAACATGATAAGTAAAACTACTTGTATATATGCAATAACACTAGTTTACAAGAAACTATGAAAAACGCTTGCAATATACCGTTATATCACAATAAATAACCTCTTACTCATCTATTTATTAGCTTAATGTAATGTAGCTACTTATTGGTGCAAATTTATCTAAAAAAAGGCTTGTATACTTCATTGTATATTTCATCATTGAAAACAACACATTTCGAGGGTATAAAGCAATATAATAAGGAAAATTCCTTTTATTTATGATATAACACTACAATTTACAAGAAACTATGAAAAACACTTGTAATATACATTTGTATCACAATAAATAACCTCAAACTCCTGTTATAATCTTACAGCAGTTTAAAATAGCATTTCCTAACGAAAATAACTATAATAACACATTTTTTATATATCTATAAAAAAAATGGCTGAATAATATTAATTTTCGAAGAAAAATTGCCCTTCAAAACTACATTAAAACACTTGAAAAAACGTTGTTTTTATGAATAAAATTGATACTTAAATATCATGATAAATGCATATTTTTAGCTATTAATTTTTTTATATATAGTTGTAGCAAGTGTCAAAACTACTTAGCTACAGATATAGAGGAATATATTTCAATTTGTAGAAAAAAAACAAATCTTCACTGATAACTAGCTAAAATTATTGAAAACACTACATTTTATGGGAATATAGCAATATGATAAATAAAACTACTTGAATAGATACAATAACACTACAGTTTGCAATAAACTATGAAAAACGCTTGCAATATACCGTTATATCACAATAAATTCGCTCTTACTCCTCTATTTATTAGCTAAATGTAATGTAAGCTACTTATAGGTGCAAATTAATCTAAAAAAAGGCTTGTATACTTCAATTTGTAGGAAAAAAGCTATATTGCACCGATAACTAGTTAAATCATTGAAAACAACACATTTTGAGAGTATAAAGCATTATATTAAGGAAAATTCTTTTTATATATGATATAACACTTCAATTTACAAGAAACTATGAAAAACACTTGTAATATACAATTGTATAACAATATATAGCCTCAAACTCCTTTTATAATCTTACAGTAGTTTAAAATAGCATTTCCTTATGCAAATAACTATAAAACCACATATGTTATTTGTTTATCAAAAAAAGGGCTGAATAATGTCGATTTTCGACATTTTTTTGCATTTCAAAAATATATTAAAACACTTAAAAAAAAGTTGTTTTTAGGAATAAAATTGATACTAAAATTTCATGAAAAATGCATATTTTTAGCTATTAATTTTGTAAAATGTAGTTGTAGCAAATATCAAAAGCTATTTAGCTATAAATATAGAGGAATATACTTCAATTTGTAGAAAACAACAACTTTTACCTGATAACTATTGAAGATCATTGAAAACACTAAATGTTATAGGTATATAGCAATATGATAAGTAAAAATACTTGTAATATACAATAACACTACAGTTTACAAGAAACTATGAAAAACGCTTGCAATATACCGTTATATCACAATAAATGACCTCCTACTCCTCAAATTATTAGCTTAATGTAATGTAATCTACTTATAGGTGAAAATTAATCTAAAAAAAGGCTTGTATACTTCAATTTGTAGGAAAAGAGCTATTTTTCACCGATAACTAGCTAAAATAATTGAAAACAACACATTTTGAGAGTATAAAGCATTATAATAAGGAAAAATCCTTTTATTTATGATATAACATTACAATTTAAAAGAAACTATGAAAAACACTTGTAATATACAATTGTATCACAATAAATAGCCTCAATCTCCTTTTATAAGCTTACAGTAGTTTAAAATAGCATTTCCTAACGAAAATAACTATAATACCACATTTTTTATTTGTCTATCAAAAAAAGGGCTGAATATTATCAATTTTCGACATTTTTTTGCATTTTAAAAATACATTAAGACATTTGAAAAAACGCTGTTTTTAAGAATAAAATTGATACTGAAATTTCATGAAAAAATTCATATTTTTAGCTATTAATTTTGTAAAATGTAGTTGTAGCAAATATCAAAAGCTATTTAGCTACATATATAGAGGAATATACTTGAATTTGTAGAAAACAACAACTCTTCACTGATAATTTGCTAAAATAATTGAAAACACTACATTTTATGGGTATATAGCAATATGATGAGTAAAACTACTTGTATATATGTAATAACACTACAGTTTACAAGAAACTATGAAAAACGCTTGCAATATACCGTTATATCACAATAAATAACCTCTTACATCTCTATTTATTATCTTAATGTAATGTAAGCTAGTTATAGGTGCAAATTAATCTAAAAAAGGCTTATATACTTCAATTTGTAGGAAAAAAGCTATATTGCACCGATAACTACTTAAATCATTGAAAACAACACATTTTGAGAGTATAAAGCACTATAATAAGGACAATTCTTTTTATTTACGATATATGACTTCAATTTACAAGAAACTATGAAAAATACTTGTAATATACAATTGTATCACAATATATAGCCTTAAACTCCTTTTATAATCTTACAGTAGTTTAAAATAGCATTTCCTTACGAAAATATCTATAAAACCACATTTGTTATTTTTTTATCAAAAAAAGGGCTGAATAATGTCAATTTTCGACATTTTTTTGCATTTCATAAATACATTAAAACACTTAAAAAAACTTTGTTTTTAAGAATAAAATTGATACTAAAATTTCATGAAAAATAAATATTTTTAGCTATTAATTTTGTAAAATGTAGTTGTAGCAAATATCAAAAGCTATTTAGCTATAAATATAGAGGAATATACTTCAATTTGTAGAAAACAACAACTTTTACCTGATAACTATTTAATATCATTAAAAACACTAAATGTTATAGGTATATAGCAATATGATAAGTAAAACTATTTGTATATATACAATAACACTACAGTTTATAAGAAACTATGAAAAACGCTTGCAATATACCGTTATATCACAATAAATAACCTCCTACTCCTCTATTTATTAGCTTAATGTAATGTAAGCTACTTATTGGAGCAAATTAATCTAAAAAAAGGCTTGTATACTTCAATTTGTTGGAAAAGAGCTATATTTCACCGATAACTAGATAAATCATTGAAAACAACACATTTTGAGAGTATAAAGCATTATAATAAGGAAAATTCCTCTTATTTATGATATTTTACAATTTATTTACAATTCTATTTACAATTTAAAAGAAACTATGAAAAACACTTGGAATATACAAATGTATCACAATAAATAGCCTCAAACTCCTTTTATAAGCTTACAGTAGTTTAAAATAGCATCACCTAACGAAAACCACTATAATACCACATTTTTTATTTCTCTATCAAAAAAGGGCTTAATAATGTCAATTTTCGATTTTTTTTTGCCTTTCAAATATAGATTAAAACACTTGAAAAAACTTTGCTTATATGAATAAAATTGCAACCTAAATTTCATGAAAAATAAATATTTTTAGCTATAAATTTTGTAAAATGTAGTTTTAGCAAATATCAAAAGGTATTTAGCTACAGATATAGAGGAATATACTTCAATTTGTAGAAAACAACAACTTTTCACTGATAACTAGCTAAGATCATTGAAAACACTACATTTTATGGGTATATAGCAATATGATTAGTAAAACTACTTGTATATATACAATAACACTACAATTTATAGGAAACTATGAAAAACGTTTGCAATATACCGTTATATCACAATAAATAACCTCTTACCTCTCTATGTATTAGCTTAATGTAATGTAAGCTACTTATAGGTGCAAATTAATCTAAAAAAAGCTTGTATTCTTCAATTTGTAGGAAAAAAGCTGTATTTTACCGATAACTAGCTAAAATCATTGAAAACAACACATTTTGAGGGTATAAAGCAATCTAATAAAGAAAATACCTTTTATTTATGATATAACTACAATTTACAAGAAATTATGAAAAACATTTGGAATATACAATTGTATCACAGGAAATAGCATCAAATTCCTTTTATTAGCTTACAGTAGCTTAAAAATAGCATTTTCTAACGAAATTAACTATAAAACCACATTATGAATTCCTCTTTCAAAAAGGTTGGTGATGTCAAAATAATAATGTCAATTTTCAATATTTTTTAGCACTTCAAAAATATATTAAAACTCTTGAAAAAACGTTGTTTTTAAGATTAAAATTGATACTTAAATTTCATGAAAAATACATATTTTTAGTTATTAATTTTGTAAAATATATTTGTAGCAAATATCAAAAACTGTATAGGTACAGATATATAAAAATATACTTCAATTTGTAGAAACAAACAACTCTTCACAGATAACTAGCTAAAATCAATGAAAACACTACATTTTATGGGTATATAGCAATATGATAAGTAAAACTACCTGTATATATACAATAACACTACAGTTTACAAGAAACTAGGAAAACGCTTCCAAAATACCGTTATATCACAATAAATAATCTCTTACTCTTCTATGTATTAGCTTAATGTAACGTAAGCTACTTTTAGGTGCAAATTCTTCTAAAAAGAGGATTGTATACTTCAATTTGTAGGAAAAAAGCTATATATCACCGATAACTAGCTAAAATCATTGAAAAGAATACATTTTGAGGGTTTAAAACATTATCATAAGGTAGATTCCTTTTATTAATTATATAACACCACAATTTAATAGAAACTATGAAAAACCCTCGTTATACACAATTGTATCACAATATATAGCCTCAAACTCCTTTTATAAGCTTACAGTAATTTAAAATAGCATTTTCTAACGAAAACAACAATAATACCAAATTTTGAATATCTCTATCAAAAAAGAGCTGTATAATGTCAATTTTCGACAATTTTTAGTACTTCAAAAATACATTAAAACACTTGAAAAAACGTTATTTATAAGATTAAAATTGATACTTAAATTTCATGAAAAAAGCTATATTTAACCGATAACTAGCTAAAATCATTGAAAAGAACACATTTTGAGGGAATAAAGCATTATCATAAGGTAAATTCCTTTTATTTATGATATAACACTACAATTTACAAGAAACTATGAAAAACACTTGTAATATTAAATTGTATCACAATATATAGCCTCAAACACCTTTTATAAGCTTACAGCAGTTTAAAATAGCATTTGCTAACGAAAACAACTATAAAACCAAATTTTGAATTTCTCTTTCAAAAAGTTTGGTGAATATTGTCAATTTTCGACATTTTTTAGCACTTCAAAAATACATTAAAACACTTGAAAAAACGCTGTTTTTAAGATTTAAATTGATACTTAAATTGCATGAAAAATACATATTTTTAGCTATTAATTTTGTAAAATATATTTGTGGCAGATATCGAAAACTATATAGCTACAGATATAAAGGAATATACTTCAATTTGTAGAAACAAACAACTCTTCACAGATAACTAGCCAAAATCTATGAAAACACTACATTTTATGGGTATATAGCAATATGATAAGTAAAACTACTTGTATAGATACAATAACACTACAGTTTACAAGAAACTAGGAAAACGCTTGCAATATACCGTTATATCACAATAAATAATCTCTTACTCTTCTCTGTATTAGCTTAATGTAACGTAAGCTACTTATAGGTGCAAATTATTCTAAAAAGAGGATTGTATACTTCAATTTGTAGGAAAAAAGCGATATTTCACCGATAACTAGCTAAAATCATTGAAAAGAACACATTTTGAGGGGATAAAGCATTATCATGATGTAAATTCCTTTCATTAATGATATAACACCACAATTTACAAGAAACTATGAAAAACACTAGTAATACACAATTGTATCACAATATATAGCCTCAAACTCCTTTTATAAGCTTACAGTAGTTTAAAATAGAATTTTCTAGCGAAAACAACAATAATACCAAATTTTGAATTTCTCTATCAAAAAAGATGGTGAATAATGTCAATTTTCAACATTTTTTAACACCTCAAAAATACCATAAAACACTTGAAAAAACGTTGTTTTTAAGATTAAAATTGATTTCTAAATTTCATGAGTCATACATATTTTTAGCTATTAATTTTGTAAAATATATTTGTAGTAAATATCGAAAACTATATAGTTACAGATATATAGGAATATACTTCAATTTGTAGAAACAAACAACGCTTCACAGATAACTAGCTAAACTCAATGAAAACACTACATTTTTTGGGTACATGATATGATAAGTAAAACTACTTGTATATACAATAACACTACAGCTTACAAGAAACTAGGAAAACGCTTGGAATATACCGTTATATCACAATAAATAACCTCTTACTCTTCTATGTATTAGCTTAATGTATCGTAAGCTATTTATAGGTGCAAATCATTCTAAAAAGAGTATTGTATACTTCAATTTGTTGGAAAAAAATTATATTTCACCGCGAACTAGCTAAAATCATTGAAAAGAACACATTTCGAGGGTATAAAGCATTATCATGAGGTAAATTCCTTTTATTAATGATATAATACTACAATTTACAAGAAACTATGAAAAACACTTGTAATATACATTTGTATCTCAATATATAGCCTCAAACTCCTTTTATAAGCTTTCAGTAGTTTAAAATAGCATTTGCTAAAGAAAACAACTACCACATTATGAATTTCTCTATCAAAAAAGGTGGTGAATAATGTCAATTTTCGACATTTTTTAGCACTTCAAAAATACATTAAAACACTTGAAAAAACGTTGTTTTTAAGATTAAAATTGATACTTAAATTGCATGAAAAATACATATTTTTAGCTATTAATTTTGTAAAATATATTTGTAGCAAATATCGAAAACTATATAGCTATATAGTATAGTTACAGATATATAGGAATATACTTCAATTTGTAGAAACAAACAACTCTTCACAGATAACTAGCTAAAATCTATGAAAACACTACATTTTATGGGTATATAGCAATATGATAAGTAAAACTACTTGTATATATACAATAACACTACAGTTTACAAGAAACTAGGAAAACGCTTGCAATATTCCGTTATATCACAATAAATAACCTCTTACTCTTCTATGTATTAGCTTAATGTAACGTAAGCTATTTATAGGTGCAAATTTTTCTAAAAAAAGGATTGTATACTTCAATTCGTAGGAAAAGGGCTATATTTCACCGAGAACTAGCTAAAATCATTGAAAAGAACACATTTTGAGGGTATAAAGCATCATCATTACGTAAATTCCTTTTAATAATGATATAATACTACAATTTACACGAAACTGTGAAAAACACTTGTAATATACAATTGTATCACAATATATAGCCTCAAACTCTTTTTATAAGCTTTCAGTAGTTTAAAATAGCATTTTCTAAAGAAAACAACAATAATACCAAAATTTTAATATCTCTATCAAAGAAGAGCTGAATAATGTCAATATTCGACAATTTTTAGCACTTCAAAAATACATTGAAACACTTGAAAAAACGTAATTTTTTTATATTAAAATTGAAACTTAAATAGCATGAAAAAAGCTATATTTCATCGATAACTAGCTAAAATAATTGAAAAGAACACATTTTGATGGTATAAAGCATTATCATAAGGTAAATTCCTTTTATTTATGATATAACAGTACAATTTACAAGAAACTATGAAAAAACATTGTAATATACAATTGTATCACAATATATAGCCTCAAACTCCTTTTATAAGCTTTCAGTAGTTTAAAATAGCATTTGCTAACGAAAACAACTATAAAACCACATTTTGAATTTCTCTTTTAAAATGGTTGGTAAATAATGTCAATTCTCGACATTTTATAGCACTTCAAAAATACATTAAAACACTTGAAAAAACGTTATTTTTAAGATTAAAATTGATACCTTAATTTCATGAAAAATACATATTTTTAGCTATTAATTTTGTAAAATATATTTGTAGCAAATATCGAAAACTATATAGCTATAGATACGTAGGAATATACTTCAATTTTTAGAAACAAACAACTCTTCACAGATAACTAGCTAAAATCAATGAAAACACTACATTTTATGGGTATATAGCAATATGATAAGTAAAGCTACTTGTATATATACAATAACACTACAGTTTACAAGAAATTAGGAAAACGCTTGCAATATGCCGTTATATCACAATAAATAACCTCTTACTCTTCTATGTATTAGGTTAATGTGACGTAGGCTACTTATAGGTGCAAATTATTGTAAAAAAAGGATTGTATACTTCAATTTGTAGGACAAAAGCTATATTTCACCGAGAACTAGCTAAAATCATTGAAAAGAACACATTTTGAGGGTATAAAGCATTATCATGAGGTAAATTCCTTTTATTAATGATATAACACTATAATTTACAAGTAACTATGAAAAACACTTGTAATATACAATTGTTTCAAAATATATAGCCTCAAGCTTCTTTTATAAGCTTTCAATATTTTAAATAGCATTTTATAACGAAAACAACAATAATACCAAATTTTGAATATCGCTATAAAAAAAAAGAGCTGAATAATGCCAATTTTCGACAATTTTTAGCATTTCAAAAATACCTTAAAACACTTGAAAAAACGTTATTTTAAAGATTATAATTGTAACTTAAATTGCATGAAAAAAGCTATATTTCACCGATAACTAGCTAAAATCATTGAAAAGAACACATTTTGAGGGTATAAAGCATTATCATGAGGTAAATTCCTTTAATTAATGATATAATACTACAATTTACACGAAACTATGAAAAACACTTGTAATATACAATTGTATCACAATATATAGCCTCAAACTCCTTTTATAAGCTTTCAGTAGTTTAAAATAGCATTTTCTAACGAAAACAACAATAATACCACATTTTGAATATATCTATCAAAAAAGGGCAGAATAATGTCAATTTTCGACATTTTTAGCACTTCAAAAATAACTAAAACACTTAAAAAAACGTTGTTTTTAAGAATAAAATTGATACTTAAATTTCATAGCAAATACATATTTCTAACTATTAATTTTGTAAAATATATGTGTAGTAAATATCAAAACCTAAACTGTATTTTAAACTGTAGTGTTATTGTAAATATACAAGTAGTTGTACTTATTATATTGCTATATACCCATAAAATATAGTGTTTTCATTGATTTTAGCTAGTTATCAGTGAAGAGTTGTTTGTTTCTACATATTGAAGTATTTTCCTATGTATCTGTAGTTATATAGTTTTCGATATTTGCTAAAAATATATTTTACAAAATTAATAGCTAAAAATATGTATTTTTCATGAAATTTTAGTATCAATTTTAATCATAAAAACAACGTTTTTTCAAGTCCTTTAATGTATTTTTGAAGTGCTAAAAAATGTCGAAAATTGACATTATTCACCAACCTTTTTGAAAGAGAAATTCAAAATGTGGTTTTATAGTTGTTTTCGTTACCAAATGCTATTTTAAAATACTGAAAGCTTATAAAAGGTGTTTGAGGCTATATATTGTGATACAATTGTATATTACAAGTGTTTTTCATAGTTTCATGTAAATTGTAGTGATATATCATAAATAAAAGGAATTTACCTTATGAAAATGCTTTATACCCTCAAAATGTGTTCTTTTCAATGATTTTAGCTAGTTATCGGTGAAATTTAGCTTTTTTCTTGAAATTGAAGTATCAATTTTAATCTTAAAAATAACGTTGTTCAAGTGTTTTAATGTATTTTTGAAGTGCTAAAAAATGTCGAAAATTGACATTATTCAGCTCTTTTTTGATAGAGATATTCAAAATTTGGTATTATTGTTGTTTTCGTTAGAAAATGCTATTTTAAACTACTGTAAGCTTATAAAAGGAGTTTGAGGCTATCTATTGTGATACAATTGTTTATTACAAGTGTTTTTCATTGTTTCGTGCAAATTGTGGTGTTATATCATTAATAAAAAGAATTTACCTCATGATAATGCTTTATACCCCCAAAATGTGTTCTTTTCAATGATTTTAGCTAGTTCTCGGTGAATTATAGCTTTTTTCCTACAAATTGAAGTATACAATCCTCTTTTTAGAATAATTTGCACCAAAAAGTAGCTTACGTTACATTAAGCTAATACATAGAAGAGTAAGAGGTTATTTATTGTGATATAACGGTATATTGCAAGAGTTTTCCTAGTTTCTTGTAAACTGTAGTGTTATTGTATATATACAAGTAGTTTTATTTATCATATTGCTATATACCCATAAAATGTAGTGTTTTCATTGATTTTAGCTAGTTATCTGTAAAGAGTTGTTTGTTTCTACAAATTGAAGTATATTCCTATATATCTGTACCTAGTCAGTTTTTGATATTTGCTACAAATATATTTTACAAAATTAATAACTAAAAATAAGTATTTATTATTAAATTTAAGTATCAATTTTAATCTTAAAAACAACGTTTTTTGAAGTGTTTTAATGTATTTTTGAGGTGCTTAAAAATTTCGAAAATTGACATTATTCACCATCTTTTTTGGTAGAGAAATTCAAAATTTGGTATTATTGTTGTTTTCGTCACAAAATGCTATTTTAAACTACTGTAAGCTTATAAAAGTAGTTTGAGGCTATATATTGTGATACAATTGAATATTACAAGTGTTTTTCATAGTTTCTTGTAAATTGTAGTGTTATATCATAAATAAAAGGAATTTACCTTATGGTAATGTTTTATTCCCTCAAAATGTGTTCTTTTCAATGCTTTTTAGCTAGTTATCGGTGTTATATAGCTTTTTTCTTGAAATTTAAGTATCAATTTTAATCTTAAAAATAACGTTTTTCAAGTGTTTTGATGAATTTTTAAAGTGCTAAAAAATGTCGAAAATTGACATTATTCAGCTCTTTTTTGATAGAGATATTCAAAATTTGGTATTATTGTTGTTTTCGTTAGACAATGCTATTTTAAACTACTGTAAGCCTATAAAAGGAGTTTGAGGCTATATATTGTGATACAATTGTGTATTAAAAGTGTTTTTCACAGTTTTATTAAATTGTGGTGTTATATCATTACTAAAATTAATTTACCACATGATAATGCTTTATACCCTCAAAATGTGTTCTTTTCAATGATTATATCGGTGAAATATGGCTTTTTTCCTACAAATTGAAGTATACAATCCTCTTTTTAGAATAATTTGCACCTATAAGTAGCTTACGTTACATTAAGCTAATACATAGAAGAGTAAGAGATTATTTAATGTGATATAACGGAATATTGCAAGCGTTTTCCTAGTTTCTGGTAAACTGTAGTGTTATTGTATATATACAAGTAGTTTTACTTATCATAATGCTATATACCCATAAAATGTAGTGTTTTCATTGATTTTAGCTAGTTATCTGTAAAGAGTTGTTTGTTTCTACAAATTGAAGTATATTCCTATATATCTGTAGCTATAAAGTTTTGATATTTACTACACATATATTTTACAAAATTAATAGCTAAAAATATGATTTTGCTATGAAATTTAAGTATCAATTTTAATCTTAAAAACAACATTTTTTTAAGTGTTTTAGTTATTTTTGGAGGGCTAAAAAATGTCGAAAATTGACATTATTCAGCCCTTTCTTGATAGAGATATTAAAAATGTGGTATTATAGTTGTTTTCGTTAGAAATAGCTATTTTAAAATGCTGAAAGCTTAAAAAAGGAGTTTGGGGCTATATATTTTGATACAATTGTATATTACAAGTGTTTTTCATAGTTACTTGTAAATTGTAGTGTTATATCATTATAAAATAGAATTTACCTTATGGTAATGTTTTATTCCCTCAAAATGTGTTCTTTTCAATGATTTTAGCTAGTTGTCGGTGAGATATAGCTTTTTTCCTACAAATTGAAGTATACAATCCTTTTTTTAGAAAATTTTGCACCTATAAGTAGCCTACGTTACATTAAGCTAATACATAGAAGAGTAAGAGATTATTTATTGTGATATAACGGTATATTGCAAGTGTTTTCCTAGTTTCTTGTAAACTGTAGTGTTATTGTATATATACAAGTAATTTTACTTATCATATTGCTATATACCCATAAAATGTAGTGTTTTCATTGATTTTAGCTAGTTATCTGTGAAGAGTTGTTTGTTTCTACAAATTGAAGTATATTCCTATAACTGTAGCTATATAGGTATCGATATTTGCTACAAATATATTTTACAAAATTAATAGCTGAAAATATGTATTTTTCATGAAATTTAAGTATCAATTTTAATCTTAAAACAACGTTTTTTCAAGTGTTTTAATGAATTTTTGAAGTGCAAAAAAATGTCGAAAATTAACATTATTCACCAACCTTTTTGAAAGACAAATTCAAAATGTGGTTTTATAGTTGTTTTCGTTAGCAAATGCTATTTTAAACTACTGTAAGCTTATAAAAGGTGTTTGAGGCTATATATTGTGATACAATTGTATATTACAAGTGTTTTTCATAGTTTCTTGTAAGTAGTTGTGTTATATCATAAATAAGAGGAATTTACCTTATGATAATGCTTTATACCCTCAAAATGTGTTCTTTTTAATGATTTTAGCTAGTTATTTGTGAAAAATAACTTTTTTCTTGAAATTTAAGTATCAATTTTAATCTTATAAATAACGTTTTTTCAAGTGTTTTAATGATTTTTGAAGTGCTAAAAATTGTCGAAAATTGACATTATTCAGTTCTTTTTTGATAGAGATATTCAAAATTTGGTATTATTGTTGTTTTCGTTAGAAAATGCTATTTTAAACTAATGTAAGCTTATAGAGTTTGAGGCTATATATTGTGATACAATTGTATATTACAAGTGTTTTTCATAGTTTCGTGTAAATTGTAGTATTATATCATTAATAAAAGGAATTTTCCTCATGATAATGCTTTATAGCCTCAAAATGTGTTCTTTTCAATGATTTTAGCTAGTTCTCGGTGAAATATAGTTTTTTACTACAAATTGAAGTATATAATCCTCATTTTTGAATAATTTGCACCTATAAGTAGCTTACGTTACATTAAGCTAATACATAGAAGAGTAAGATATTATTTATTGTGATATAACGGTATATTACAAGCGTTTTCCTAGTTTCTTGTAAACTGTAGTGTTATTGTATATATACAAGTAGTTTTACTTATCATATTGCTATATACCCATAAAATGTAGTGTTTTCATTGATTTTAGCTAGTTATCTGTGAAGAGTTGTTTGTTTCTACAAATTGAAGTATATTCCTATAAATCTGTACCTATACAGTTTTTGATATATGCTACATATATATTTTACAAAATTAATAACTAAAAATATGTATTTTTCATGAAATTTATATATCAATTTGAATCTTAAAAACATCGTTTTTTCATGTGTTTTTATGGATTTTTGAGGTGCTAAAAAATGTCGAAAATTGACATTATTCACCATCTTTTTTGATAAAGAAATTCAAAATTTGGTATTATTGTTGTTTTCGTTAGAAAATGCTATTTTAAACTACTGTAAGCTTATAAAAGGAGTTTGAGGCTATATATTGTGATACAATAGTGTATTACAAGTGTTTTTCATAGTTTCTTGTAAATTGTAGTGTTATCTCATTAATAAAAGGAATTTACCACATGATAATGCTTTATACCCTCAACATATGTTCTTTTCAATGATTTTAGCTAGTTATCGGTGAAATATAGTTTTTTTCCTACAAATTGAAGTATACAATCCTCTTTTTAGAATAATTTGCACCTATAAGTAGCTTACGTTACATTAAGCTAATACATAGAAGAGTAAGAGATTATTGATTGTGATATAACGGTATATTGCAAGCGTTTTCCTAGTTTCTTGTAAACTTTAGTGTTATTGTATATATACAAGTAGTTTTACTTATCATATTGCTATATACCAATAAAATGTAGTGTTTTCAATGATTTTAGCTAGTTATCTGTGAAGAGTTGTTTGTTTTTACAAATTGAAGTATATTCCTATTTATCTGTAGCTATATAGTTTTCGATATTTGCTACAAATATATTTTACAAAATTAATAGGTAAAAATATGTATTTCTCATTAAATTTAGGTATCAATTTTAATCTTAAAAACAACGTTTTTTCAAGTATTTTTAATGTATTTTTGAAGTGCTAAAAAATGTCGAAAATTGACATTATTCACCAACCTTTTGGGAAGAGAAAATTAAAATGTGGTTTTATAGTTCTTTTCGTTAGCAAATGCTATTTTAAACTACTGAAAGCTTATAAAAGGTGTTTGAGGCTATACATTGTGATACAATTGTATATTACAAGTGTTTTTCATAGATTCTTGTAAATTGTAGTGATATATCATAAATAAAAGGAAATTACCTTATGATAATGCTTTATACCCTCAAAATGTGTTCTTTTCACTGATTTTAGGTAGTTATCGGTGAAATATAGCTTTTTCATGAAATTTAAGTATCAATTTTAATCTTAAAAATAACTTTTTTTTCAAGTGTTTTAATGTATTTTTGAAGTGCTAAAAATTGTCAAAAATTGACATTATGCAGCTCTTTTTTGGTAGCGATATTAAAAATTTGGCATTATTGTTGTTTTCGTTAGAAAATGCTATTTTAAACTACTGTAAGCTTATAAAAGGAGTTTGAGGCTATATATTATGATACAATTGTGTATTACAAGTGTTTTTCATAGTTTCTTGTAAACTGTGGTGCTATATCATTAATAAAAGGAATTTACCTCATGATAATGCTTTATATCCTCAAATGTGTTCTTTTCAATGATTTTAGCTAGTTATCGGTGAAATATAGCTTTGTTCCTTCAAATTGATGTATACAATCCTCTTTTTAGAATAATTTGCACCTATAAGTAGCTTACGTTACATGAAGCTAATTCATAGAAGAGTAAGAGATTATTTAATGTGATATAACGGCATATTGCAAGCGTTTTCCTAGTTTCTTGTAAACTGTAGTGTTATTGTATATATACAAGTAGTTTTACTTATCATAATGCTATATACCCATAAAATGTAGTGTTTTCATTGGGTTTAGGTAGTTATCTGCGAAGAGTTGTTTGTTTCTACAAATAGAAGTATATTCCTTTATATCTGTAGCTATATAGTTTTCGATATTTGCTACAAATATATTCTACAAAATTAATAGCTAAAAATATGTATTACACTGGGGAACAATTTGAAAAAAAAAAATTGTTGAGTTAGATTTTTGAGCTTATTCAGACTAAAAGTGGCATGCTGATTCCAAATCTGTAGTCAGTTTTTTTCTAGCACGTCAAGTTTTTTCTCCACAGCTTACCCTCCAGATAAGCAAAATTCCACTTGTGAGCCTCATTCAGCCTCATTCAGCTGAAATTCCAGTGCCAGTTTTAGAACAACTACCTCCTCTAGAAGATCTGAGTGATGTTGAAGAACGCAGCGACAGCAATGATGCAGATTTTGACATTCACGAGGATTCAGTTCGTAGGGGATTTGATCAGCACGAGTTGAATGATTTAGCACGTGATTTGGGCCTATCCAAAAAAGCTTCAGAAATACTAGCATCAAGACTGAACGAGAAAAACATACTTGAACAAGGAGTGAAGGTATCATACTTTCGAACCAGAGAAAGTACATTTCTGCAGTACTTTCGAAGTGCCAGCGGTTTTGTGTTTTGCCATAACATTCCTGGTTTACTGAAGGAATTAGGGCTTTCAATCTACAATCCAAATGAATGGCGATTGTTTATTGATAGCTCAAAGCGGAGCTTGAAGTGTGTCCTCCTACACAATGGCAATTTGTTTGGCGCAGTCCCTATTGGGCATTCGGTCTGTCTTCGTGAAGAATATGGAGATGTAAAGAGAGTCATTGAGTTATTGCAATATGACAAACACAATTGGATCATCTGTGTTGACCTTAAAATGGTGTCCTTCCTTCTTGGTCAACAACGTGGATACACAAAGTATCCCTGCTTTCTCTGTATGTGGGATAGCAGAGCTCGAGATAAGCATTGGGTTCAGACGAATTGGCCTCCGAGATCTGATCTTAAACCTGGAGATCCTAACATTGTACATGAGCCACTTGTTGACAGGAAGAAAATAATATTCCCACCTCTGCACATAAAACTAGGTCTCATGAAACAATTTGTAAAAGCATTGTCAATCAACTGATGGTGACTGTTTGAAGTACATCATCTTGGCATTTCCTGGACTGTCAATTGAAAAAATCAATGCCGGTGTGTTTGATGGCCCACAAATTCGACAGCTCATCAAAGATGAACATTTCAACGGTACTATGTCAGACCTTGAAAAGAATCTTGGCTATCATTCAAAGACGTCGTCAAGAACTTTCTTGGAAATACACGTGCAAGTAATTACACATAAATTGTTCAGAAACTATTGGAGAGCTACAAAGCGCTTGGTTGCAACATGAGTATTAAAGTACATTTTTTGCATAGCTATCTTGCCAACTTTCCGGAAAATCTTGGTGCTGCTAGCGACGAGCAAGGTGAACGATTTCACCAAGATTTGAAGGTTATGGAAGAACGTTACCAGGGTAGATGGGATGTGCATATGATGGCTGACTATTGTTGGAGCATCAAACGCGATAGTCCTCAAGTTGAACACTCCAGACAAAGCTACAAACGTAAATTTTTACCTTAACCTGCACACAATTATAGCCTTATCCTTTCTAAAAACATGATAATGTTAAATAAACATTCTATTCATGCCTATTTCTTTCATTTTTCATTGTATGTTAACATTTGCAACTTTTTATAAAATAAGCACTGTTACTGTTATGTACAGTATTTTTCATATTTTTTAAGAAAACGAAAATCCTACAGTTCAAAAACTTGACGTGATAGAGAAAAACTGAGATCAGTTTTGGATTCAGCACCCAAAAATTACTTAATAACAAGTGTCAGACATAACTAAAAAAAAATTTGTTCCCCAGTGTTATTCATGATTTTAAGTATCAATTTTAATCTTAAAAACAACGTTTTTTTTGAAGTTTTAATGTATTTTTGAAGCGCTAAAAAATATCGAAAATTATTCACCATCTTTTTTGATAGAGAAATTCAAAATGTGGTATTGAAGTTGTTTTCGTTAGCACATGCTATTTTAAACTACTGTAAGCTTATAAAAGGAGTTTGAGGCTATATATTGTGATACAATTGTATATTACAAGTGTTTTTCATAGTTTCGTGTAAATTGTAGTATTATATCATTAATAGAAGAAATTTACCTCATGATAATGCTTTATACCCTCAAAATGTGTTCTTTTCAATGATTTTAGCTAGTTATCGGTGTAATATAGCTTTTTCATAAAATTTAGGTATCAATTTTGATCTTAAAAATAACGCTTTTTCAAGTGTTTTAATGTATTTTTGAAATACTAAAAATTGTCGAAATTTGACATTATTCAGCTCTTTTTTGATAGAGATATTCAAAATTTTATATTATTGTTGTTTTCGTTAGAAAATGCTATTTTAAACTACTGTAAGCTTATAAAAGGAGTTTGAGGCTATATATTGTGATACAATTGTATATTACAAGTGTTTTTCATAGTTTCTTGTAAATTGTAGTGTTATATCATAAATAAAAGGAATTTACATTATGATAATGCTTTATACCCTTAAAATGTGTTCTTTTCAATGATTTTAGCTAGTTCTCGGTGAAATATAGCTTTTAAAATGAAATTTAAGTATCAATTTTAATCTTAAAAATAACGTTTTTTCAAATGTTTTAATGTATTTTTGAAGTGCTAAAAATTATCGAAAATTGACATTATTCAGCTCTTTTTTCATAGAGATATTCAAAATTTGGTATTATAGTTGTTTTCGTTAAAAAATGCTATTTTAAACTACTGTAAACTTATAAAGGAGTTTGAGGCTATATATTGTGATACAATAGTGTATTACAAGTGTTTTTCATAGTTTCTTGTAAATTGTAGTG
This sequence comes from Chionoecetes opilio, assembly GCA_016584305.1. Lineage (NCBI taxonomy): Eukaryota > Metazoa > Arthropoda > Malacostraca > Decapoda > Majidae > Chionoecetes > Chionoecetes opilio. The sequence continues at coordinate 14,856 of JACEEZ010004505.1, read as the reverse complement.
TTATCTCATTAATAAAAGGAATTTACCACATGATAATGCTTTATACCCTCAACATATGTTCTTTTCAATGATTTTAGCTAGTTATCGGTGAAATATAGCTTTTTTCCTACAAATTGAAGTATACAATCCTCTTTTTAGAATAATTTGCACCTATAAGTAGCTTACGTTACATTAAGCTAATACATAGAAGAGTAAGAGATTATTGATTGTGATATAACGGTATATTGCAAGCGCTTTCCTAGTTTCTTGTAAACTTTAGTGTTATTGTATATATACAAGTAGTTTTACTTATCATATTGCTATATACCAATAAAATGTAGTGTTTTCAATGATTTTAGCTAGTTATCTGTGAAGAGTTGTTTGTTTCTACAAATTGAAGTATATTCCTATATATCTGTAGCTATATAGTTTTCGATATTTGCTACAAATATATTTTACAAAATTAATAGGTAAAAATATGTATTTTTCATGAAATGTATTTATCAATTTTAATCTTATAAATAACGTTTTTTCAAGTTTTTTAATGTATTTTTGAAGTGCTAAAAAATGTCGAAAATTGACATTATTCACCAACCTTTTTGAAAGAGAAATTCAAAATGTGGTTTTATGGTTGTTTTCGTTAGCAAATGCTATTTTAAATTACTGAAAGCTTATAAAAGGTGTTTGAGGCTATATATTGTGAAAAAATTGTATATTACAAGTGTTTTTCATAGTTTCTTGTAAATTGTAGTGTTATATCGTAAATAAAAGGAAATTATCTTATGATAATGCTTTATACCCTCAAAATGTGTTCCTTTCACTGATTTTAGCTAGTTATCGGTGAAATATAGCTTTTTTCATGAAATTTAAGTATCAATTTTAATCCTAAAAATAACGTTTTTTCAAGTGTTTTAATGTATTTTTGAAGTGCTAAAAATGTCGAAAATTGACATTATTCAGCTCTTTTTTGATAGAGATATTCAAAATTTGTTATTATTGTTGTTTTCGTTAGAAAATGCTATTTTAAACTACTGTAAGCTTATAAAAGGAGTTTGAGGCTATATATTGTGATACAATTGTGTATTACAAGTGTTTTTCATAGTTTCTTGTAAATTGTGGTGTTATATCATTAATAAAAGGAATTTACCTCATGATTATGCTTTATACCCTCAAAATGTGTTGTTCTTTTCAATGATTTTAGCTAGTTATCGGTGAAATATAGCTTTTTTCCCACAAATTGAAGTATACAATCCTCTTTTTAGAATAATTTGCACCTATAAGTAGCTTACGTTACATTAAGCTAATACATAGAAGAGTAAGAGATTATTTAATGTGATATAACGGTATATTGCAAGCGTTTTCCTAGTTTCTTGTAAACTGTAGTGTTATTGTATATTTAAATGTAGTTTTACTTATCCTAATGCTATATACCCATAAAATGTAGTGTTTTCATTGATTATAGCTAGTTATCTGTCTAGCGTTGTTTGTTTCTACAAATAGAAGTATATTCCTATATATCTGTAGCTATATAGTTTTCGATATTTGCTACAAATATATTTTACAAAATTAATAGCTAAATATATGGTTTTTTCATGAAATTTAGGTATCAATTTTAATTTCAAAAACAATGTTTTCTCAAGTGTTTTAAAGTATTTGTGAAGTGAAAAAAAATATCTAAAATTGACATTATTCACCATTTTTTTGATTGAGAAATTCAAAATGTGGTATTGAAGTTGTTTTCGTTAGCACATGCTATTTTAAACTACTGAAAGCACACAAGGAATAAACAAGGAATTTGAGGCTATATATTGTGATACAATTGTATATTACAAGTGTTTTTCATAGTTTTGTGTAAATTGTAGTATTATATCATTAATAAAAGAAATCTACCTCATGATAATGCTTTATACACTGAAAATGTGTTCTTTTCAATGATTTTAGCTAGTTATTGGTGAAATATAGCTTTTTTCATAAAATTTAAATATCAATTTTAATCTTAAAAATAACGTTTTTTCAAGTGTTTTAATGTATTTTTGAAGTGCTAAAAATTGTCGAAAATTGACATTATTCAGCTCTTTTGTGATAAAGATATTCAAAATTTGTTAATTTTATTGTTTTCGTTAGAAAATGCTATTTTAAACTACTGTAAGCTTATAAAAGGAGTTTGAGGCTATATATTATGTGATACAATTGTATATTACAAGTGTTTTTCATAGTTTCTTGTAAATTGTAGTGTTAAATCATAAATAAAAGGAATTTACATTATGATAAAGCTTCATAACCTCAAAATATGTTCTTATCAATGATTTTAGCTAGTTATCGGTGAAATATAGCTTTTTTCATGAAATTTAAGTAACAATTTTAATCGTAAAAATAACGTTTTTTCAAGTGTTTTAATGTATTTTTGAAGTGCTAAAAATTGTCGAAAATTGACATTATTCAGCTCTTTTTCGATAGATATATTCAAAATTTGGTATTATGGTTTTTTTCGTTAGAAAATGCTATTTTAAACTACTGTAAGCTTAAAAAAGGTGTTTGAGGCTATATATTGTGATACAATTGTATATTACAAGTGTTTTTCATAGTTTCTTGGAAATTGTAGTGTTATATCATAAATAAAAGGAATTTACCTTATGATAATGCTTTATACCTTCAAAATTTGTTCTTTTCAATGATTTTAGCTAGTTATCGGTGAAATATAGCTTATAAAATGAAATTTAAGTATCAATTTTAATCTTAAAAATAACGTTTTTTCAAGTGTTTGAATGTATTTTTGAAGTGCTAAAAACCGTCGAAAATTGACATTATTCAGCTCTTTTTTGATAGAGATATTCAAAATTTGGTATTAAGGTAGTTTTCGTTAGAAAAGGCTATTTTAAACTACTGTAAGCTTAAAAAAGGTGTTTGAGGCTATATATTGTGATACAATTGTATGTTACAGGTGTTTTTTATAGTTTCTTGGAATTGTAGTGTTTTAAAATCAAAAATAAAAAATTTTAAACCTAAAATGCAATGTTTTACCTAGTATGTGTTTTTTTTTAAATGATTTTTATTTTTTTTAATCGTTAAAATTAATATCTTGTTTTTATGTTTTTTTAATTTAAAATTTTCTATTTTAAGTCTTAAGATATTAATTTTTATAATTTTTGTTTTTTAAAATGTATTTTTTGAAGTTAAAAATTGGGGCATATATGGAAAATTATTCAGTTTTTTTCATAGTTTTCAAATTTGGTTTAATATTTGGTTTCTCATGAAAATGCTTTTTACCTACTGTATTTAAAAGATTTGGGGCTAGGTTGGTGAAATTGTTTTTCAAAATTGTTTTATATTTTTTGAAATTTGTTGTGTTATTCATTAATAAAAGGGAAAAATTTAAGTAAATATAAGGGTTTTACTTTCTATTTTCTTGTAAACTGTAGTGTTATTGATATATCCCAGTTTTTTACTTATCATAATGCTATATACCCATAAAATGTAGTGTTTTCATTGATTTTAGCTAGTTATCTGTGAAGAGTTGTTTGTTTCTACAAATTGAAGTATATTCCTATATATCTGTAGCTATATAGTTTTTGATATATTTTGCAAAATTAATAGCTAAAAATATATATTTGCTATGAAATTTAAGTATCAATTTCAATCTTATAAACCACGTTTTTTTAAGTGTTTTAGTTATTTTTGATGTGCTAGAAAATGTCGAAAGTTGACATTATTCAGCCCTTTTTTGATAGAGATATTAAAAATGTTGTATTATTGTTGTTTTCGTTAGAAAACGCTATTTTAAAATACTGAAAGCTCATAAAAGGAGTTTGAGGCAATATATTTTGATACAATTGTATAATACAAGTGTTTTTCATAGTTTCTTGTAAATTGTAGTGTTATATCATTAATAAAAGGAATTTACCTCATGAAAATACTTTATACCCTCAAAATGTATTCTTTTCAATGATTTTAGCTAGTTCTCGGTGAAATACAGCTTTTTTTCTACAAATTGAAGTATACAATCGTTTTTTTAGAATAATTTGCACCTATAAGTAGCTTACGTTACATTAAGCTAATACATAGAAGAGTAAGAGATTATTTATTGTGGTATAACGGTATATTGCAAGCGTTTTCCTAGTTTCTTGTAAACTGTAGTGTTATTTTATATATACAAGTAGTTTTATATATCATATTGCTATATATCCATAAAATGTAGTGTTTTCATTGATTTTAGCTAGTTATATGTGAATAGTTGTTTGTTTCTACAAATTGAAGTATATTCCTATATATTTGTACCAGTACAGTTTTTCATATTTGCTACAAATATATTTTACAAAATTAATAACTAAAAATATGTATTTATCATGAAATTTAAATATGAATTTTAATCTTAAAAACAACGTTTTTTCAAGTGTTTTAATGTATTTTTGAGGTGCTAAAAAATGTCGAAAATTGACATTTTTCACCATCTTTTTTGATAGAGAAATTCAAAATTTGGTATTATTGTTGATTTCGTTAGAAAATGCTATTTTAAACTACTGTAATCTTATAAAAGGAGTTTGAGGCTATATATTGTGATACAATTGTATATTAAAAGTGTTTTTCATAGTTTCTTGTAAATTGTAGTGTTATATCATAAATAAAAGGAATTTACCCCATGATAATGCTTTATACCCTCAAAATGTGTTCTTTTCAATGATTTTAGCTAGTTATCGGTGAAATATAGCTTTTTTCATGAAATTTTATAATCAATTTTAATCTTAAAAATAAGATTTTTCAAGTGTTTTAATGTATTTTTGAAGTGCTAAAAAATTTCGAAAATTGACATTATTCAGCTCTTTTTTCATAGAGATATTCAAAATTGGTATTATTGTTGTTTTCCTTAGAAAATGCTATTTTAAGCTACTGTAAGCTTATAAAAGGAGTTTGAGGCTATATATTGTGATACAATTGTATATTGCAAGTGTTTTTCATAGTTTCGTGTAAATTGTAGTATTTTATCATTAATAAAGGAATTTACCTGTTATAATGCTTTTTACCCTCAAATGTGTTCTTTTCAATGATTCGCTAGTTATCGGTGAAATAGCTTTTTTTTTTTCAAATTGAAGTATACATCCCCTCTTTAGATTAATTTGCACCTATAAAACTTACGTTACTTAGCTAATACTAGAAGTAAGATATTATTTTATTGTGATATACGGTATATTTGCAAGCGTTTTCCTAGTTTTCTTTTAAACTGTAGTGTTATTGTATATAACAGTAGTTTTATATATCATATACCCATAAAATGTTTGTTTTTCATTGATTTAGCTAGTTTTTTCTGTGAAGAGTTGTTTGTTTCAACAAATTGAAGTATATTCCTATATACTGTACCTATACCCGTTTTTGATATTTTTCTACAAATATATTTTCCCAAAAATTTTTAACTTTGAAATATGTATTTTTCATGAAATTTAAATATCAATTTAAACTTATAAACAACCTTTTTTCAAATGTTTGAATGTATTTTTGAGGTGCTAAAAAATGTCGAAAATTGACATTATTCACCATCTTTTTGATAGGGATATTAAAAATTTGGTGTGATTGTTATTTTCGTTAGAAATTGCTTTTTTTAAACTACTGTAAGCTTATAAAGGAGTTTGAGGCTATATATTTTGATACAATTGTATATTACAAGTGTTTTTCATAGTTTCTTGTAATTGTAGTGTTCTATCATAAATAAAAGGAATTTACCTTATGATAATGCTTTATACCCTCAAATGTGTTCTTTTCAATGATTTTAGCTAGTTATCGGTGAAATATAGCTTTTTTTCCTACAAATTGAAGTATACAATCCTCCTTTTTTAGAATAATTTGCACCTATAAGTAGCTTACTTTTACATAAAGCAAATACATAGAGGAGAAAAGAGATTATTTATTGTGATATAACGGTATATTGCAGGCGTTTTCCTATTTTCTTGAAAAACTTTTAGTGTTATTGTATATATACAAGTAGTTATATATATCATTGTCTATATACCCAAAAAATGTATTGTTTCATTGATTTAGCTAGTTATCTGTAAAAGAGTTGTTTATTTCAACAAATTAAATTTATATTCCTATATCTGTACCAATACGGGTTTTTGATATTGCTACAAATATATTTTACAAAATTAATAACTAAAAATAATACTTGTCATAAAATTTTAAATTTATCAATTTTAATCTTTAAAACAACGTTTTTTCAAGTGTTTTAATGTATTTTTGAGGTGCTTAAACAATGTCTAAAATTGACATTATTCACCATCTTTTTTGATAGAAAAAACTAAAAATTTGGTATTATTGTTGTTTTCGTTAGAAAATGCTATTTTAAACTACTGTAAGCTTATAAAAGGAGTTTGAGGCTATATATTGTGATACAATTGTATATTACAAGTGTTTTCATAGTTTCGTGCAAATTATAGTATTATATCATTAATAAAAAGGACTTTACTCATGATAATGCTTTATATCCTCAAAATGTGTTCTTTCAATGATTTTAGCTAGTTATCGGTGAAATATTGATTGTTCCAACAAATTTCATTATCAATTTTAATCAAAAAAATACCATTTTTCAAGTGTTTTAGTGTATTTTTGAAGTGCTAAAAATTGACGAAATTGCCCATTATTAAAATCTTTTTTCATAGAGATATTCAAAATTTGGTTATTATGTTGTTTTCGATAGAAAAACCTATTTTAAATACTGTAAACTTAAAAAAGGAATTTGAGGCTATATATTGTGATAAAATTTTGGGGTATTACAAGTGTTTTTCATAGTTTCGTGTAAATTGTAGTATTCTATCATTAATAAAAGGAATTTACCACATGATAATTTCTTTATACCCTCAAAATGTGTCCTTTTCAATGATTTTAGCTAGTATCGGTAAAATATAGGTTTTTTTCCTACAAATGGGCCCCAGACATAACTACGTCACGGTTTCTTTACATCGGTGCATTGTGGGGATAAGGGGGGGTCGCCGCGGGTGGAACCTACGAATGGAAAACTACGGCGATGGAAGAATTTAGAGTTATTTTGCGCGAAATTGATATTCCAGGTGCTATATTACTGTGCTCTGTTCTAGCTGACAACACTATAGAGAAGACCTGGGGTAATGGCTGATATGCAGAGGTTTCTAAACCAAGAAAACAGAGTCAAAACAGAGCCTCGTCAAAAGGTAAGCAGCTGGTAGGTACGTAATGTGTCCCTACTACTTGCTTATTTCTTAATGAGACTCTGCTGTGACTGTTTTCCTGGTTTAGAAGCCTCTCCCACATCAACCATCACCTCGGGTCTTTTCTATTTTGTCAGCGAGCACGGAAATATAGCATTTGGGAATATCAATTTCGGCCACAACAACTCGAAATTTTTTATCGTCGTAGTCTTCTCTTTTAGGTTGTACATATTCATGGTTATGATAATTTTAAAATACCTTAACAATTGAGTTCCTTTTGTTGTCTTTTCTCATAATAAGTAGGGTATTATTCTAGTGTTTGCTCATACTCCCCCTCCCCCACAAAACAAGCTTGGGGACCTGGGGGAATGCGGGATTTTTGGTGGGGTACAAAATATGCATCGCAACCACATAGTTTTTGAGTTAGGGGTGTTGTAAAATTTGCCTAGATCTATGGAAAATTCATTAGATTTCTTCTGAGTCCAGAGACGTGTGAACCTGACGATCCTCACAGAAGAGACCGAAGTGTCGAGAACACCCCCAACCCCGCTAGGAGGTTAGGTTATATTTGGTTGGGTTTAAAGGGTAGGTTATATTTGGTTAGGTTATATTTGGTTAGGTTAGGTTGGTTAGTTTTGGTTTTGGTTAGATTTGGTTAGGTTAGATTTGGTTGGGTTGGGTTAATTTTGGTTGGGCAAATTTCTCTAGATATAAGGTAATTACCCTAGATCTAGGGAATTTTAACCCCATACACAACTCTTAAATAATGTGTTCCGACGCATAATTTGTTCCCCACCCGAAAACCCCGCATTCCCACAGGTCTCCAAACTTTTTTGGTAAACTTGGGGGAAGTGGGGGGAGTATGGGCAAACACTATAATTTATATGTGGAGTTAATATTTAATGTGGGGTTTTCGGGGGGGGAACAAATTATGCGTCGGAAACACATAATTTAAGGGTTGTGTATGGGTGGTAAATTTCCTGGATCTAGGGTAATTACCTTATATCTAGAGAAATTTGCCTAACCAAATTAACCTAACCTAACCCAAAAATATAACCTAAACTAACCTAACCAAATCTAATCAAACTTAACCAAAACCAAATCTAACCTGCCTAACATAACCAAATCTAACCTAACCTTCTAGCGGGGGGTTGGGGGTGTTCTCGACACTTGGGGCATCATTTGTGAGGATCGTCAGGTTCACATGTCTCTGGACTCAGAAGAAATCCAAGAATTTTCCCTAGATCTAGGCAATTTTACAACACCCCTAACTCAAAAACTAGTGGTTGCGACGCATATTTTGTACCCCAGCCAAAAAGCCCGCATTCCCCAGCCCCCCGCATTCCCCCCAGCAGGTCCCCAAGCTTGTTTTGTGGGAGAGGGGAAGTATGGGCAAACGTGCACTAGAATAATACCGGGAATTTTACCCCCTATACACAACTCTTAAATTATGTGTTTCCAACGCATAATTTGTTCCCCACCCGAAAACCCCGCATTCCCACAGGTCCCCAAACTTGTTTGGGGGAAGTGGGAGCGTATGGGCAAACACTAGAATTTTACCAAATTCCCTAGATCTAGGGTAAACCTTATATCTAGAGAAATTTGCCTAACCAAAACTAAAACTAACCTAACCTAACCAAATATAACCTAAGCTAACCTAAGCAAATATAACCAAACCAAACCTACCCAAATCTAAGCTAACCTAACCTAACCAAATCTAACCTAACCTCCTAGCTGGAGGTTGGGGGGGTTCTCGACACTTGGGGCATCATTCTGTGAGGATCGTCAGGTTCACACGTCTCTGGACTCAGAAGAAATCCAATGAATTTCCCTAGATCTAGGCAATTTTTACAACACACCTAACTCGAAAACTATGTGGTTGCGACGCATTTTTTGTACCCCACCCAAAAAATTTCCCGCATTCCCCCAGGTCCCCAAGCCTGTTTTGTGGGAGAGGGGGATTTAGGGCAAACACTAGAATAATACCCTACTTTTTATGAGGAAAGACAACAAAAGGAACTCAATTAATAACTTATTTTAATATTTCATAAACCATAAATATGTATAAAAACCTACAAAGAGAAGACTACGACGACGAAAAAAAATTCGAGTTGTTTTGGGCGAAATTGATATTCCAGGTGCTATTTTTCCCGTGCTCGCTGACAACATAGAGAATACCTGAGGTGAGGGTTTGATTGGCAGAGGCTTCTAAAACAGGAAAAAAAGTCACAGCAGAGTCTCATTAAGAAGTAAGCAAGTGGTAGGGACGTTACGTACCTACCAGTTGCTTACTTTTTGACGAGGCTCTGTTATGACTCTGTTTTCTTGGTTTAGAAGCCTCTGCACATCAGCCATTACCTCAGGTTTCTCTATAGTGTTGTCAGCGAGAACAGAGCACAGTAATATAGCACCTGGAATATCAATTTCGCGCAAAATAACTCTAAATTCTTCCATCGCCGTAGTTTTTCCCCTTTGTAGGTCCACCCGCGGCGACCCCGCCTTATCCCCCTAATGCACCGATGTAAACAAACCGTGACGTAGTTATGGTAGGGTCCATTGAAGATACAATCCACTTTTTAGAATAATTTGCACCTATAAGTAGCTTACGTTACATTAAGCTAATACATAGAAGAGTAAGAGATTATTTATTGTGATATAACGGTATATTGCAAGCGTTTTCCTAGTTTCTTGTAAACTGTAGTGTTTTTGTATATATACAAGTAGTTTTATATATCATATTGCTATATACCATAAAATGTAAATGTTTTCATTTATTTTAGCTAGTTATCTGTGAAGAGTTGTTTTTTTCTACAAATTGAAGTATATTCCTATATATCTGTACCTATACGTTTTGATATTTGCTACAAATAAATTTTACAAAATTAATAACTAAAAATATGTATTTTCATGAAATTTAGTTATCAATTGTTAGTCTTAAAAACAACGTTTTTTCAAGTGTTTAAATGTATTTTTGAGGTAAGAAAAATGTTGAAAATTGACATTATTTCCAATCTATTTTGATAGAGAAATTCAAAATTTGGTATTATTGTTGTTTTTCGTTAGAAAATGCTATTTTAAAATACTGTAAGCTTATAAAGGAGTTTGAGGCTATATATTGTAAAACAATTTTATATTACAAGTGTTTTTCATAGTTTCTTTGTAAATTGTAGTGTTTTATCATAAATAAAAGGAATTTACCTTATGATAATGCTTTATACCCCCAAAAGTGTTCTTTTCAATGATTTAGCTAGTTATGGTGAAATATAGCTTTTTTCATGAAATATTATTATCAATTTTAATCCTTAAAATAATTTTTTTTCAAATGTTTTAATGTATTTTTTGAAGTGCTAAAAATTGTCGAAAATTGAATTATTCAGCTCTTTTTTGATAGAGATATTAAAAAATTGGTATTATTTGTTTTCTTTAGAAAATGCTATTTTTAAACTACTGTAAGCTATAAAAGGAATTTGAGGCTAATCTTGTGATACAATTGTATATTTTCAAGGTTTTTCATAGTTCCGTGTAAATAATAGTATTATATCATTAGTTAAAGGAATTTACCTCCTGATAATGCTTTAATCCTCAAAATGTGTTCTTTTCAATGATTTTAGTTAGTTATCGGTGAATATAGCTTTTTCATTTTAATATAAGTATCAATTTTAATCTTAAAAATAACGTTTTTTCAAGTGCTTTTATGTATTTTTGAAGTGCTAAAAAATTTCGAAAATTGACATTATTCAGCTCTTTTTTTCAGAGATATTCAAAATTTGGTATTATGTTCTTTCGTTAGAAAATGCTATTTTAAACTACTGCAAAACTTATAATAGGAGTTTGAGGCTATATATTGTGATACAATTGTGTATTACAAGTGTTTTTCATAGTTTCTTTTAAATTGTGGTGTTATATCATTAATAAAAGGAATTACCTCAGGATAATGCTTTTACCCTCAAAATGTGTTCTTTCAATGATTTTAGCTAGTTATCGGTGAAATAAACTTTTTTCCCACAAATTGAAGAATTCAATCCTTTTTTTTGAATAATTTGCATCTATAAGTAGCTTAAGCTAATACATAGAAGAGTAAGAGATTATTTATTGTGATATAATGATATATTTCAAGCGTTTTTCCCAGTTTCTTGTAAACTGTAGTGTTATTGTATATTTACAAGTAGTTTTATATATCATATTGCTATATACCCATAAAATGTAGTGTTTTCATTGATTTTAGCTAGTTATCTGTGAAGTTTTGTTTATTTCAACAAATTGAAGTATATTCCTGTATATCTGTACCTATACAGTTTTTGATATTTGCAAAAAATATATTTTACAAAATTAATAACTAGAAATATGTATTTGCCATGAAATTTAATCATCAATATTTATCTGAAAAACTACGTTTTTTCAAATGTTTTAATGTATTTTTGAGGTGCAAAAAATGTCGAGAATTGACATTATTCACCATCTTTTTTAATAGAGATATTCAAAATTAGGCATTATTGTTGTTTTCGTTAGAAAATGCTATTTTAAACTACTGTAAACTTATAAAAGGTGTTTGAGGCTATATATTGTGATACAATTGTATATTACAAGTGTTTTTCATAGTTTCTTGTAAATTGTAGTGTTCTATTATAAATAAAAGGAATTTACCATATGATAATGCTTTATACCCTCAAAATGTGTTCTTTTCAATGATTTTAGCTAGTTATCGGTAAAATATAGCTTTTTTCATGAAATTTAAGTATCAATTTTAATCTTATAAATAAAGTTTTTTCAAGTGTATTAATGTATTTTTGAAGTGCTAAAAATTGTCGAAAATTGACATTATTCAGCTGTTTTTTCATACAGATATTAAAAATTTGGTATTATTGTTGTTTTCGTTAGAAAATGCTATTTTAAACTACTCTAAGCTTATAAAACGAGATTGAGGCTATATATTGTGATGCAATTGTATATTACAAGTGTTTTTCATAGTTTCGTGTAAATTGTAGTATGCTATCATTAATAAAAGGAATTTACCTCATGATAATGCTTTATATCCTCAAAATGTGTTCTTTTCAATGATTTTAGCTAGTTATCGGTGAAATATAGCTTTTTTCCTACAAATTGAAGTATACAATCCTCTTTTTAGAATAATTTGCACCTATAAGTAGCTTACGTTACATTAAGCTAATATATAGAAGAGTAAGAGATTATTTATTGTGATATAACGGTATATTGCAAGCGTTTTCCTAATTTCTAATAAACTGTAGTGTTATTGTATATATACAAGTAGTTTTATATATCATATTGCTATATACCCATAAAATGTAGTGTTTTCATTGATTTTAGCTAGTTATCTTTGAAGAGTTGTTTGTTTCAACAAATTTAAGTATATTCCTGTATATCTGTACCTATACAGTTTTTGATATTTGCAACAAATATATTTTAGAAAATTAATAACTAGATATATGTATTTTTCATGAAATTTAAATATCAATTGTAATTTTAAAAACAACGTTTTTTCATGTGTTTTAATGTATTTTTTGAGGTGCTAAAAAATGTTGAAAATTGACATTATTCACCATCTTTTTGATAGAGAAATTCAAAATTTGGTATTATTGTTGTTTTCGTTAGAAAATGCTATTTGAAACTACTGTAAGCTTATAAAAGGAGTTTGAGGCTATATATTGTGATACAATTGTGTATTTCAAGTGTTTTTCATAGTTTCTTGTATATTGTGGTGTTATATCATTAATAAAAGGAATTTACCTCATGATAATGCTTTTTACCCTCAAAATGTGTTATTTTCAATGATTTTAGCTAGTTATCGGTGAAATATAGGTTTTTTCTTACAAATTGAAGTATACAATCCTCTTTTTAGAATAATTTGCACCTATAAGTAGCTTACGTTACATTAAGCTTATACATAGAAGAGTAAGAGATTATTTATTGTGACATAACGGTATATTGCAAGCGTTTTCCTAGTTTCTTGTAAACTGTAGTGTTATTATATATATAGAGGTAGTTTTATATATCATATTGCTATATACCCATTAAAGGTAGTGTTTTCATTGATTTTAGGTAGTTATCTGTGAAGAGTTGTTTATTTCTACAAATTGAAGTATATTCCTGTATATTTGTACCAATACAGTTTTTGATATTTGCTACAAATGTATTTTACAAAACTAATAACTAAAAATATGTATTTTACATGAAATTTAATTATCAATTTTAATCTTAAAAACAACGTTTTTTCAAGTGTTTTAATGTATTTTTGCAGTGCTAATAAATGTCGAAAATTGACATTATTCACCATCTTTTTTGATAGAGAAATTCAAAATTTGGTATTATTGTTGTTTTCGTTAGAAAATGCTATTTTAAACTATTGTAAGCTTATAAGAACATAAGAACATAAGAAAATAAGGAAGCTACAAGAGGCCGCGAGGCCTACACGTGGTAGTTCCTGAATAAAAGGAGTTTGAGGCTATATAATGTGATACAATTGTATATTACAAGTGTTTTTCATAGTTTCGTGTAAATTGTAGTGTTATATCATTAATAAAAGGAATTTACCTCTTAATAATGCTTTATACCCTCAAAATGTGTTCTTTTCAATGATTTTAGTTAGTTATCGGTGAAATATAGCTTTCTTCATGAAATTTAAGTATCAATTTTAATCATAAAAATAACGTTTTTTTCAAGTGTTTTAATGCATATTTGAAGTGCTCAATATTTTCGAAAATTGATATTATTCAGGTCTTTTTTCATAGAGATATTCAAAATTTGGTATTATTGTTGTTTTCGTTAGAAAATACTATTTTAAACTACTGTAAGCTTATAAAATGAGTTTAAGGCTATATATTGTGATACAATTGTGTATTTCAAGTGTTTTTCATAGTTCCGTGTAAATTGTAGTATTATATCATTAATAAAAGGAATTTACCTCATGATAATGCTTTTTACCCTCAAAATGTGTTATTTTCAATGATTTTAGCTAGTTACCGGTGAAATATAACTTTTTTCCTACAAATTGAAGTATACAATCCTCTTTTTAGAATAATTTGCACCTATAAGTAGCTTACGTTACATTAAGCTAATACATAGAAGAGTAAGAGATTATTTATTGTGATATAACGGTATATTGCAAGCGTTTTCATAATTTCTAATAAACTGTAGTGTTATTGTATATATACAAGTAGTTTTATATATCATATTGCTATATACCCATAAAATGTAGTGTTTTCATTGATTTTAGCTAGTTATCTGTGAAGAGTTGTTTTTTTCAACAAATTTAAGTATATTCCTATATATCTGTACCTATACAGTTTTTGATATTTGCTACAAATATATTTTACAAAATTAATAACTAGATATATGTATTTTTCATGCAATTTAAATATCACTTTTAATATTAAAAACAACGGTTTTTCATGTGTTTTAATGTATTTTTGAGGTGCTAAAAAATGTCAAAAATTGACATTATTCACCATCTTTTTGATAGAGAAATTCTAAATTTGGTATTATTGTTGTTTTCGTTAGAAAATGCTATTTGAAACTACTGTAAGCTTATAAAAGGAGTTTGAGGCTATATATTGTGATACAATTGTATATTACAAGTGTTTTTCATAGGTTCTTTTAAATTGTAGTGTTATGTCATAAATAAAAGGAATTTACCTTATGATAATGCTTTATACCCTCAAATGTGTTCTTATGAATTTACTTTTGATATGCT
>JACEEZ010004504.1:128593-146338 GCA_016584305.1 Chionoecetes opilio | reverse complement strand
TTTTTCACCCCGGTTTTTTCCGGGGCCGCCCCCCCCAGGCGGAGGTCGTTTCACGCCCACGGGGGCACCCCGGATGAGGTTCTTGTTGTAGTGTCTTTGCTACTACTACAACTACTACTTCCCAACCCTTTTTTTCTTGTCTTTTACAACGTGAGTTCATATTTACCTTTACGGCAAGTGCCGATTTTTTTTTTTTAATTTTCATGTTGATTAAGTGAAAGTAGTTTTATTTTTTTGGCTTAGTTTCCCCTCGCCTCGCTTTTTTAAATTTTCCCTTCCTTTTACCCTGTTTCCTCTTTCCCCTTTAATTATCGCGCATACTTCCATTCCCCATTCTCTTGTTCCCTTCTTTAACACTCAAAAAATTATCTCCTCTCTCTTATCTTCTTTAAAATTTAAATCTTCCTTTTTTTGACACCTTGTTTGAGAGAGGGGAAGAGAGAAGAGAGAAGAGAAGAGAGAGAGGGAGAGAGGGGGGAGGGAAAGAGAGAGGAGAAAAGAGAGAGAGGAAAAGAGAGAGAGAGAGAGAGGAGAGAGAGAAGAGAGAAGAGAGGGGAAGAGAAGAGAGAGAGGAGAGAGAGGAGAGGAGAGGAGAGAGAGAGAGAGAGAGAGAGAGAGAAAGAGGAAAAGGGAAAAAAGAACATAAAAACGACGAGGGGGGGGAAAGGAAGTAGTAAAGAAAGAAAATGTAAAAAATGGTTTTAAAAATAAGGAAAAGAGAGAGCGCAGCGTTTCAGGTGTCCGCGGTAACGAAGCTGCTGTGTCCCAGTGCTCATTGGGGGCTGGGCACACGCTGGGATCAGCCTCGACACAGGCTGCGGGCGCATGGTGCTAATGAACTTTTTGGATTTTTTATGATTGCCGAGCATTTTTTTTTTTTTTTTGCCGAATTTTGGGTTTTTTGGTAATCTCGACTTTTTCTAAGAGAGTAACAACACCCAGCCATTGTTTCCTTCCAACAATCTCAAAAGTTATCCGTAATACGTGGATCCATAAGGAAAACCCAATATAATTTTCATATTTTTTCATAATTAAAAATTTTTTATAATGAAAATGCTAGCAGAATTTGTGAGAGATGATAATAATAAAAAAAAAAAATAATAATTAATAATAAAATAATAATGATGTAATTATAAAATTTTAAAATATACACCGCAAAGCCGCCCTCCGGGCGGACTTTTGGCTAGCTCCTGCGGGGGCTTTGGTGGTGGGCCTTCAGCCCCCCACCTGTGTTTGGTGGGCCCTTCGGCCCCCAAAAACGGTCTCCAGATAGCCCCTTCTAACTTTCCTGAAATCATGGATGTAGAATGTATGTATTACCCCCACCCATTCACTCACCCATTACCCTCACCCCCCCCCCATTCACTCACCCTTACCCCACCCCCCCCTCACCCCTTCACTCCCCATTACCCCTCACCACAACCCATTCACTCACCCATTACCCATCCCCCCCCCTATTCCCTCCCCATCACCCCTCACCCCCAACCCCTCACCCCCCCCCCATTTACTCACCCATCACCCCACACCCTTACCCATCACCCCACCCATTTACTCACCCATTACCCTCACCCACTCAAAGGTTTTCCTCAATTCTCGCAACCCCCTATTTTTTCAAATTACGCTAATAGGGGGCTAAAAAAAAAAAAAAAAGTGTCGGATCATCTCTAATTGGGGTAAGACCTTTTCCCGGTCAAACCCCCTTCCAAAAATGTTTTATATGAGGTGATTTCGCCCCGGGGGCGGAAACCCATCCCACACCACACACCACACCACCACACACCCCAAAACCCCACACACACCCCCAAAACGACAGACACACTTTCGCTTATATTTACCATTACCCATCACCCCCCACCTATTCCCCACCCATCACCCTCACCCCCCCCCCTCAACCCCCCCCCCCTTCATCACCCATCACCCCCCACCCTTACCCATCACCCCACCCATTTACTCACCCTTACCCTCCCCTACATCAAGGTTTCCTCAATTCTCGCAACCCACTTTTTTTCCACAAATTTCGCTAATAGGCTGCTAAAAAAAAAAAAAAAAGTGATCGGATCATCTCATAATTTGGGGTTTTAAAACCCTTTCCCCGTCAACCCGGGTTTCCAAAAATGTGCCAAAGAGGTGATTGCGCCACGGGGGGGGGAAACCCATACCACACACACACACACACACACACACACACACAACACACCCACACACACAACAGACAGACACCTTTCGCTTATATTATTATGATAAATTTTTATTGACAATAAAAAGTATTGAAAAATAATGATGATAATAATGACAATATGATAGTTATGATAGTAGTTAATATAATAATAATAATATATAATCTAATAATAATAATATAATAATAATGTAGGATATAATAAACAATACATTTCAACGGTATTCACAAATAGTAGGTTTGAATATAAAAATAATTATATACTCTTAGTTTAAAAAATATAAAAACTAAAACCCGCGTGTATCCCAGGTCACATAAGGGGCGGGAGGTTGATGAACCAGACCTTCGAGGAAAGGCCAAGAGGGGAGGGGATAGAAGCAGACGATGAGGAATAAATTAAAACAAAATATATAAAAGAGAAAAAAGGTGTCTTGCTGAGAATAAATAATATAGAGTATACTAATCAGATCATAGCATGATAGGATCACGTGTGCAAACACAGGAGGAAATAATGCTAAGAAGGTAATATGGAAAGAAACTGTGATGTGAAAAACGATAATGGATAGCGTATTGTCCGAGTATGGATAATACCATGCAGGAGATACAGAAGGGATTGGGAGCACTGTTAGTGGTGGGAACAAGGAATCAAGAACGCATTATACAGGAAAAAAAGCCCCCAAAGAAAGCGATAGTGAACAAAGAATTCAAAATAGGAAAACGAGGCTCAAAGGGTTCTGGATAAGAGGTCGACAGGCATACGAGTAGAAAAACTCAAGAACAGAAGAAAGTAGTTTGAAGAAAGAAGTTTGACCAAATTAGCAAGACTTTCAAGGGGAGGTATGAGGAAGAATGGAGGTAGGCCTGGGATAAATACCAGAGGCAACATAAAAGAGCCATCCCCTTATTAGGAAGAAGATATGAATTTTGGAAGAAGAACAGACACAGGTACTTCGTATATGCCTAGAAGGGAAGAGAACAGGAAGGATTGGAGAAGACTGAGGAGAAACTCTAGGTGGGGCACCAAAAAGTTAGTCTGAAGATGGAGGCTAAGATAAGAAGAGAGGAAGAGATTAAATACCTTAAGTGAAGAATACTGCGTTGAAAGTCATAGGGAAGGAGGAAGAGCGGAAGAGGAAGTAGGAACTTATTTTATCTACAGTGAAGAAAGGAAATGGAAAGTATATTAATAGAGGAGCAGGATGTAGCTTCTGCTATCCAAGCATTAAGATAGGAAAATCAGGAGGAACAGATGAATCATAGGGGAATTCATAAAGTATGGGAGGAGAAAGGGGTTGCCAACTACTCTAGTTAATCTGTTTGAGAGTGTTGGAGAAGGGAGGTGCCCAAGACTGGAAAAGGAGTATGGTGACACTTATACATAAGGGGAGGGAAGCCATTAAGAGGAAATAGGAAATTACGACCCATAGCATGATAGAATGTACTGGCCAAGGTATTTGGATGGTGATAAACAACAAGCTAATGTCATGGCTGGAGAAGATAAGGTGCTGGAGAATAGGCAAAATGGGTTCAGGAAAGGTAGGAGGCTAGAAAACTTGCTGGTGATAAGGAAATTCATAGAAGGAGCCGGAGGGGCGATGAGAACTGTACCTGGTATTTATAGTTTTGAGAAAGCATACGACTCTGTTGATAGAGGAAATTAATGGACTCTTGGCACACATAGGAGTAAGAATGATAAGGTGGTGCAGTAATTAGGGAGTTGTAATAAGTAAAATTAGGTTAAAGTTTTCACAACTAGTAGATATCAGCACAGGATGGATGAAATAATATCGGGAGTTCGGCAAGGGATGTGTTATCTCTTACTTCACTCTCAACACCTATCATGAGTTCAACAGCCGAGAGGAAGGCAATGGGGTTTTCTAGGGAACAACATTTCTCTACAGAGTGGTTGATAGTTATACATACTTAGGACTGAAGTAAGTACGGAAGGAGTTGGAGGAGAAAGACAAAGGAAAACTAATGAGGGAAAGGCCTAGGAGGATGACCAGGCATGATCTTAACGTGGAAGTAGGACAATTAACAATATGAAGTTAGTGGAGTCTTTGGAAATGAATGGCAGTCCATATTTGCTTGTATGGGTCTGAGATTTAACCTACATTACGGGAGGGAGACACTTTACCAAGCTAGAAGGGCCCAAAATCATTATGGGTAAAAAAAAAAAACAAGATGGGGATTAGGAGCCCCCAACCCAGCACAGCTGTGGAGGCATTCGATGAAATATGGGGTGGACATCTTCAGGGAACGGATTTTAAAGGAAAACTTAACCTGCTGAAGAAAATAGAGGGACTTAGTGAGGCTAGAATGGTGAAGCAGTCCGTAAGGAGTTGGGACAAGCCTTCAACATGGGATAAAGGAATTCGAGAGGTGGAAAGGAGGAAAACCTAGTAGACACCTGTGACAGGATAAGACCAGGAGGTGAAGATAAGAATAGACGACAATGGACTAGCTAGGTGGAGAGCAGGTATGGAGGGTAAATCCACGTTAAAGTGGTACTGTATGAAAGAAGTAAGCCTGATGCCTCACTGGCATGCAGTTATTTGGGGAAGCAGACTGTTGGTGAAGTGCAAGGACAGGAACATAAGGTGAAGGCCTAGAAGTAGGGTTGGGCAGGACCAGGGCCTGTAGCTTCTGTATAAGAAACAGGAAAACTATTCAACACTTGATAATACGGAGTGTGACGAATGAGCAGGAGGGAGGCGGCTGATACAGTCCATATTATGAGTGATAGGAGACTGTGACTGGGATACGGAGATTACGAGGTGGGTTGGGGGAATCCTCACTGTGCTAAGACTGTATGGTATTAATGAAGAGAAGGAAAATAGTAGAATACTAAGGTGTTTTTAAAGCAGGCTTGGGAAAAAAGATTGCGTGGGAAATGTAAGACGTATAGGAGGGTAGTTGGATAGGAGGGACTTATTTCTGTGTATATACTGCCCTGTTGTGCCCTATCTCTCACCCACAGTGGCAGGGAAGAAGGGCTACAGAGGGGCAAAGAAGGAAGATATTTGTCCCAGTTCGCCCCCGAGCTTGAACAACGACCTACAACGCGATAATAAGCAGACAAGTTCACAACCCCAACAAAGAAGAGAAGAAGAAGAAGAAAATAAGAAGAAAAGAGAAGAAGAAGAAGAGGAAGAAAGAAGAAAAGAAGAAGAAGACAGAGAAGAGAAGAAGAAGAAGAAGAAGAATAAAGAAGAGAAGAAGAGAAGAAGAATAAGAAGAAGAAGAGAAGAGAGAAACAGAGACAGATGACAGTACGGAATAAAAACTAACTATTAGAGCCGAAGAAGCACAACATCTACATAAGGGATTGGGGATCGAACCCTGTACGAAAGACAACACATGTACACACGAGTCAGACTCTAAAAAACAAGAATAAAAATAAACATTGATGCTTGGTTGATCTTCTCTGTTTCTCATATGCTCCCATACACACAACTCTCAAAGCAGTATGTGATTAGTATAAGAAGATAGCATTTTCTTTCGTTCGCTACGATACAGGATCCCTATTATAGCTGGCACGTAGATAAGTACTTAGACGATTTTACGATGAACGACTCTGTATTAGATTAGGAACATGGGCAGTGAAAGGCTTGGGTTAATGTGAATAAAGCAAGCGGGATAAGCAGCACTGGGAGGACATGGAGAAAGGATGGGAGAGTGGGAGTAGGAGAGGATGGGAGGGAGGGAGGGAGGGAGGGAGGGAAGGAGGGAGGGAGGGAAGGAGGAGGGAGGGAGGTACATACGTGAATATGTAATGAGAGTGGTGCAGACTAAGGAGAAGGACATGAAATAGCATCATCTCTCTCTCTCTCTCTCTCTCTCTCTCTCTCTCTCTCTCTCTCTCTCTCTCTCTCTCTCTCTCTCTCTCTCTCGTTGGTTTTACCTCCACAAACATAAAAAAACATCAACAATTACACAACACAAAAATTTTAATTGACGAGGAAGAGAAGATGAAGAAGAAAAAAGATATGAACATAACACAAAAAGAAAACAAACGAACGAACGAAAGACAAGAAAAAGAAAGGAAAAAGTCAATTCCAATTTCCTAAAAAAGTATTTACAAACGGAAAACAGAATCGCCTATAAAAGGTTACTGACTAAGCCAATCACCTCAGTACGATAACTCCTACTTTGATATGCAATGGAGGGCGCCGCCGCACTATCATACAGAGGTGAAAAGCGGGATCCATTACCAGTTTGCTACTTCTTCACATGATGTATTTACCTTTCACGTGTCCTTTGGCCAGGTGACGGGGAGGGGGGTAGGAATCCGAAAAGAGGTAGTTCTATACAGCGGGGGAGGGGGGGAGAGAGAGCGAGAGGCGAGAGCCGAGAGTGAAGAGCGAGAATTTTTTTTTTATAACTCCTAAGATATTCCTTTTTTAGAAATTAAAACAAATGACACTTATTTTCTTGTTTTCAAAAAGTAAATACGGTTTTTTTCCTAATACAAATAAGTCCAAATTAGTTTTCCCCCGTATAGTACGAAAGTGAATGATTTTTTAGTGTTTGCCTTCGCGCGGCGGCCGCTGCGTGTGCGTTCGTGTCCAGGACCTTTGTGGCCGGGTACAGTCAGGGTGAGTCACCTTCAGGCTCCGCCGCGAGAGTTCCCTGGGCGCGAGGGAGGACTTTCAGGCTCCGCCGAGGAGGTCCTTCGCCATCTTCCACATCCTGATAGGTCCCATACCTCCTACCAACATGGTCCAACCGTGGTCTGTAGTTGTGTAGGAAGGGCGCCAGCCAGGCGCGCGAAGGCAAGGCTGATAGGTTTTGGGGTTGGCCAGGGCTGGATTTCTAACCATGCACTTAGGCAGATGATATGCCAGTGTAGAGTTAGATAGACCAGCACTTTACCACTTAGCCACCGGGGCCCCCAACCTTAATTTATTATCGAAGTTTATTTGAACATCGTCAAATCAGGGGGGGGGGGGGGGACCATTGTCTCCCGAAGAGCGACCAAATGGAATAACCACAATATGACAGAATACAACTAAATATTCGGAGCAATTGAAAGACTTGGCAGATGCAGATGACATCTTGATATTTGAAAGGTCGTCACCGCTGGGTCCCTCCAACATAGAGGCAAATAATTAAGAAAAACATATATAATAGACAAACTAAAATCAAGGAAGAGAAGGAAACTAATAACAAAAAGACACAAACATAAACCGAAGTCTGAGACTCGTCACCCCCCCCCCCCCACACACAAACAATACACCGCGTTCCTCCCAAGAATCTAGACAGAACAGCTGATCTTGCACGTAAACACTGATCGAGTATGTTACAAAGATAAAGGGAAGCTGGTTCTCGACCTCCTCAGCCACGCCAGCAGCCAGCCGCCAGAGACCCACGCCACCTCCTCCCGGAGTAAAACATGCAGCGAGATCGAGGGTTCTGTCCTCCACATTACCACCCTTTGTAAGAGTTTTCATTGAGAAGGGTCCAAAGTTAGGAGTGAGTTACGGGGCGCGATGGACCGCACCCCCTTCATCTTATTTTCATTTGTATGTCCTCTGTGAAAAGTAAAGCAGGAAGAAGGAGGAGGAGGAGGAAGGAGCGGCGGAAGATTAATGAGAAGCAAATGAATAGAAAAACTACGAAAAGAGTTTTGAACATGATTAATAAAAAAAACGAATAAACCTCATGATTATAAATGATCAAAACGAGTAGAAGAAAGAAGAATTTGAGACAGAAAGAAATCAAAGTCGAATATGCTGATGGCAATACAACAAAGTGCAGGCCAAAGAGATGCGAGAGACAGAAGACCGGAGGAGAGATAGAGAGGAGAAGAATGGAGAGAGAGACCAATAGAGTGAGATCGAGAGAGAGAGAGAGAGAGCAGGTGGGAGAGCTATATAGTCACGAGATAGAGCGTGAGACTGCGAGAGATAGCAGGAGGAGAGTAGTAGCTAATTCCCTATGTAGTGAAGAGAAGTAGCGCTAAGCGTGAGAGCGAGAGCGCTAGTATCGAGCTGATGATGCGAGAGAGAGAAACCATTCAGGGAGCAAAAAAAGGTTTCTCTGGCAGCCGGAAGCAGAGAACGCGTTATATTTCACACACATTTGTTTCCTCTATTTATTCTGTTTGGGCTTTTTGGTATCGCCGCTGGGGTGAGGGAGGCGGAGGGACGCGGTGATAGGGAGGGGAAGGGGAGGGTAGAGGCAGGACTAGGGCCACAAGACACCTGATACCACCTGCCTTACACCTAGTCCAATATATCTTGCTTTCTGATAGTTTTTTTCCTTCTCACTACAAACCATCAAAGTTTACGGACCAACATATTTTTTCTGTGGTTCCCGATTTTTTTGGGGGTTAAATATCACATCTAGTTTTTCTATATTCCTTGAGTGTTAGTTTCGGAATAAAGATCATATTTCCTTGTTTTTATTGTTTTTTTTGCAATGGTAACGTAGTCGAAGCAGGAATCGAGTGTCATCATAATTTTTTGTTGCATGTATAATGACATTAGTTTTCACGTATCAAAAATATTATAATGAAACGTGTGTATGAGAGAGAGGAGAGAGAAGAGAGAGAGAGAGAGAGAGAGAGAGAGAGAGAGAGAGAGAGAGCAAACCAAAAAAAATAGTAAATATTCTCCTCCACCTCTTCTCCAAGCTAGATAACAGACCACAACTTTTATGAGGCCTAGAAAGACGAAGAGAGTGAGGAGATCATGAGGACGCCAAACCGAGGACGATGAACCAACACAGAAGCGGCAGCAGCAACGCGAGACCAGACGAGGACAGTAAAGAAAGCAAGAAATATGTGGATGATTGATTCCACCCAAGCTGATGTTTCGTTGCTCGTATTATATTTGATAGAGTCTGCGTGTGTGTGTGTGTGTGTGTGTGTGTTGTGTGTGTGTGTGTGTGTGTGTGTGTGTGTGTGGTGTGTTTTCTATTTTCTGCTGTGTAACTCGTTATATTTGTATAGTTTTCTTTGCTGTTGGTATTTCTGTACCTCTTCTGTAAAGTCCAACCTGCATTTCCTACGTTTTCTCCTCCCGTTCCTATACTTTATTTGCCCCTTTTACATTGTCTGTCTGTTTATTTTTGTGGTCCGGTCTGAATACCCTCTCTTCTCTCAGCTCTCTCTCTCTCTCTCTCTCTCTCTCACTCTCTCTCTTCTCTCTCTCTCTCTCTCTCTCTCTCTTCTCTCTCTCTCTCTCTCTCTCTCTCTCTCTCCTCTCACTCTCTCTCTTGTCTCTCTCTCGAATGTACAGGTGACAAACTTCTATTATAAAGTGTCTTTTTTACAGTATATTTCATTCTACATAACATTCATTCCCACACATTCATTCCTCCTCTACATGTTTTATTTAACCACCACATTCCTCTTTCACTCCGAACTCCTTTCATATCTTTCCATCTTAATCCCCTCCCCCCTACACAAAATAAAAAAACCCAATTAATTAAACCCCAGGCCCGCGCCCCCCCCCCTTCGCCGCCCACTCAACCTCATCACCAATCATAATCGCATGTTTACCTGTTTCAGTCTGACGGAACTTTCATTCAACCGCACGGCAAATGCAACTCATAAAAACAAGAGAAGAGGAGAGGAGGAGAGGATGATTTAAATAAAGGGCTATTAGGTGTCTTACATTCTTTGAAAAATTAATCACTATATATTAATCTCCAACGTACAATACCACCTCACCACGCACCACCACCACACCACCCCCAACATCACCACCACCACCACCATCACTAACCTAAACCCATTCATCATACAATACGAAATCCTGCTATAATATACACACACACACACACACACACACACACACACACACACACACACCACACACACACACACACACACACACACACACACACACCACACACCACACATTATTCTTATCACTACATCACTGCCTGTCTTACAGCTACACTATCTCTATCTCTTCTCGATACACTGCCACCTCTGCCCTAACTCTCCCTGCAAATTACTCGTTATTCCTTAACTGATTACCTTACCTTTCCAAAAAAACTGAGGTGGAAAATCACAAAAAGAGATTAACCCCTTCACTCCAGATCTTTTCATTAATATATAAAACGTCTGTTGTTAGCCATAAAATTACAAAAAGTACCAACTGAATATACCCAATTAGTTAGTGAGAAGGATGCTAACGGTCTACTATCTATAAAATATTTGCTTATATTCACAAAAATTCGTCTTATGGTACCCAAATTAACAATGGAAATTCGTTCTGGTCCTCATGGGTTAATGGAAAATAAACTGATTTTAGTAAAAAAAAAATAGGGATGCAATAGCGAGTATGTTTTGTCATATGAAATAAAAACAATACTCATTTTTTTACATTGCCGCTTTCATTATTGTTGACTAGGTTTTGATCGGCGTATCATCCACAACATATACACGATACACACGTGGTTACTGAAGCGGCTTTGCAGTACCGAACAACGTTGTTAATTCGCTTCCAACCAATTGTGGCCTTCGTATACTACCCCCACACACCACTACACACACACACACACGACACGCACACACTTAACTTTCCTTCGTGGCACTAAAACTTCTATTCTTGTCACTCAAAGTTTACACTTGGCAAAAAAAAAAAAAAAAAAAAAAAAAAAAAAAAATCAATTCGCTCCAACGTTTTGATTTTTTTTCTGGCACTCGCACTCATGTCACCTTTCTGTGTTCTTATTAATCCTAACTCTTAAACACTTGTTATTGACTCTAAACGTGCCTGCTGGACACAACAAACGTTGCTACCTGACACACACACGACACAAACGTTTTCTCGTCACTTAACGTTCTCCACACACACACACACAAAACGTTTCTCGTCACTTAAACGTTCACCAACACACACACACACCACACACACCAAAAAAAAGTTTTCTCGTCCTTCAACGTTCTCCACAACACAACACAAAACGTTTTTTTCGTCACTTAACGTTCTCCACACACACACACACACACACACAAAACGTTTATCCGTCACTTAACGTTCTCCACACACACACACACACACACAAAACGTTTTCTCGTCACTTAACGTTTTGCTCCACACACACACACACACACACACACACACACAAGACATTTTCTCGTCCACTTAACGTTCTCTCCAACCACGCTAGACCCACACATACACACACACACACACACACACGACGTTTTCTCGTCACTTAAAGTTCTCCACAACACACACACACCCCACAAACGTTTTCTCGTCACTTAACGTTCTCCACCCACACACACACACACACACACACACATACACACACACACACGACGTTTTCCTCTCACTTTAACGTTCTCCACACACACCCACACACACACACACAACACACACACCGCATACATACAAGACGTTTTCTCGTCCTTAACGTTCCCCACACACAACAACACACACACACACACCAAGACGTTTTCTCGTCACTTAACGTTTTCTCCACACACCATACAACACACACACACACACACACACACACACACACACACACACACACACACACGATTTTTCTCGTCACTTTAACGTTTTATCCACGCACACACACGCACACACACACACACACACCCCAAGACGTTTTCTCGTCACTTAACGTTTCTCCCCACACACACGACATACACACACACACACACACACATACATCCACCACACACACACACACACGACGTTTTCTCGTCATTAACGTTTTCTCCCACACACCCCACACACACACGACACCACCACTACACATAACACAAACACACCATACATACACTGTTCCGTCCCCAGACCCACTCACCACACCTGCAGCTCCTTGCTGCAAAAACATCACAGTAAAATATTGTGCAATACCTATCATGTGCCTATGCTCCTTAAGAGAGTTCTCCGGGCATGCTGGTTTGATAACTAATTTTCACTCCCCACACCTCACTCTCACAACCAACCTCAGCTCTCACAACCTACACTCACTCTCACAACCACCAGGCAAATATTGACTCACGTCTCTATTTAACATATTATATATTTACATAATCATATATATACATGAACAAAGAAATAATCTATGATAGCCCTTTGAGTCTCAAACATCAATCCACCATCACCACATACACATCACCACATAACCATCACCACATACAGGCTACTCGCCACAGTTACAGCACACCCCATCAGCTTACACGCCATTCAGAATCATACACAACCACACCCCAGCTACACTCCTCCACACAACATCCTGCTCTCCACACCACACAGGCTACACGCCTCACACACAACCAGCTGCTGCGCACCCACACAGGCTCACGCCTCCACACAACCAGCGCTGCTCACACCACACAGCTAACGCCTCACACAACAGCTTCTGCTCACACCACACCTCCGACACACACACACCTTTACACCACAGTCCCAATCATACACCAATTCAATCACCACTCACTCAAGCACACACCCAACACACACCCTATTAATTACAGTATATTTCATTACCTACATAACATTCATTCCCACACATTCATTCATCCTCCTACATGTTATTTAACCACCACATTCCCTCCTTTCAACTCCGAACTCCCTTTCATATCTTTCCATCTTAATCCCCTCCCCACACACAAAAATAAACCACCCCAAATTAACCCTCTCTCCTCCCCCCCCCCCCCCTTCGCAGCCCACTCAACCTCATCACCAATCATAAGCGCATGTTACATTTTCAGTCTGACGGAAACTTCATTAAACCGCACGGCAAATGCAACTCAATAAAAACAAGAGAAGAGGAGGAGGAGGAGGAGGAGATTTAAATAAAGGGCATATTAGGTGTCTTACATTCTTTGAAAAATTAATCACTATATTATCTCCAACGTACAATACCACCACCACCACCACCACCACCACCACCATCACTAACCTAAACCAATATCATCATACAATACGAAATCCTGCTATAAATATATATATATACACACACACACACACTCACACACACACACACACACACACACATTATTCTTATCACTACATCACTGCCTGTCTTAAGTCTACACTATCTCTATCTCTTCTCGATACACTGCCACCTCTGCCCTAACTCTACCTGCAAATTACTCGTATTCCTTACTGATTACCTTACCTTTCCCAAAAAACTGAGGTGGAAAATCACAAAAAGAGATTAACCCCTTCACGCCCAGATCTTTCCATTAATATATAAAACGTCTGTTGTTAGCCATAAAATTACAAAAAGTAACAACTGAATATACCAAATTAGTTAGTGGAGAAGGATGCTAAACAGGTCATACTATCTATAAAATATTGCTTATATTCACAAAAATTCGTCTTATGGTACCCAAATTACAATGGAAATTTCGTTCTGGGTCTCAAAGGGTTAATGGAAAATAACTGATTTTAGTAAAAAAAAAAATAGGGATGCAATAGCGAGTATGTTGTCATATAAAATAAAAACAATACTCATTTTTTTCATTGCCTGCTTTCATTATTGTTGACTAGGTTTTGATCGGCGTCTCATCCACAACATATACACGATACACACGTGGTTACTGAAGCGGCCTTGTAGTACCGAACACGTTGTTGATTCGCTTCCAACCAATTTGCCTTCGTACACTACCCCCACACACACACACACACACACACACACACACGCACACACTTAACGTTCCTTCGTGGCACTAAACTTCTATTCTTGGCACTCAAACGTTTACCTTTGGCACTTTAAACGTTCCTCATTCGCTCCAAACGTTGATTTTTTTTCTGGCACTCGCACTCAATGTCACTTTCTGTAGTTCTTATTAATCCTAACTCTTAAACACTTGTTATTGACTCATAAACGTGCCTGCTGGACACAAAAAACGTTGCTACCTGACACACACACTGACACAAACGTTTTCTCGTCACTTAACGTTCTCCACACACACACACACACACACAAAACGTTTTCTCGTCACTTAACGTTCACCACACACACACACACAACAAAACGTTCCTCTTCGTCACTTAACGTTCTCCACACACACACACAAGACGTTTTCTCGTCACTTAACGTTCTCCACACACCACACACACACACAAACGTTATCGCACTAACGTTCTCCACACACACACACACACACACAAAACGTTTTCTCGTCACTTAACGTTCTCACAACACACAACACACAACACAACACACACAAAGACGTTTTCTCGTCACTTAACGTTCTCACACACACACACACACACACACACACACACATACACACACACACAAGACGTTTTCTCGTCACTTAACGTTCTCCACAACACACAACACACAACCACAACGCCCACAAACAACACACCAGACGTTTTCTCGTCACTTAACGTTCTCACACACACACACCACACCACAACACACACCACACACACGACGTTTTCTCGTCACTTAACGTTCTCCACACACACACACACACACACACACACACACACACACACACACGAGGTTTTTGTCGTCACTTAACGTTCTCCACACACACACACACACACACACACACACATACACATACACACACAAGACGTTTTCTCGTCACTTAACGTTCTCCACACACACACACACACACATACACACACACACACACGACGTTTTCTCGTCACTTAACGTTCTCCACACACACACACACACACACACACACACATACACACACACACATACACACACACATACATACACTGTTACGTCCCCAGCCACACTTCACCACACTGCAGCTCCTTGCTGCAAAAACATGCACAGTAAATATTGTGCAATACCTATCAATGTGCCTTACTTCTCCCTTAAGAGAAGTTCTCCCGGGCCGGCTGGTTGATAACTAGATTTTCACTCCCCACACCTCACTCTCACAACCACACCTCACTCAAACAACCACACCTCACTCAAACAACCACACTCACTCTCACAACCAACAGGCAAATATTGACTCACTTCTCTATTTAACATATTATATATTTACATAATCATATATATACATGAACAAAGAAATAAATCTATGATAGCCCTTTGATGTCTCAAACATCAATCCACCAATCACCACATACCATCACCACATACCATCACCACATACCAGGCTACTCGCCACATCAGGCTTACACGCCAGTCAGCACATACACAACCAAACACAAGGCTACACGCCTCCACACAGCCAAGCTGCTGCTACACGAACCACACAACAGGCTACACGCCTCCCCAGACAACCAGCGGCTGCTCACACCACACAGGCTACACCTCCTCCACACAACCAGCTGCTTGCTCACACACCACACCTCCGACAAACACACACCTTACACACATCAGTGCAATCATGACACCAAGTCAATCACCCAACTCAAGCACACAATACCCATATCCACAACCAGCTTCAAACCAGCTGCTGCTCACACCAACAGGATACACAACGCCTCCACACAACCAGCTGCTGCCACACCACACAGGCTAACACGCTCCACACAACCAGCGCTGCTCAAACCACACAAGAAGGCTAACACGACGCCTCCGCACAACCACACTGCTGCTCACACCACACACAGGCTAACAACGCCTCCAGCAACAAATACAACCAGGCTCCTGCTCACGGAAGGTGCTTCACACCATACACCTCCGACACATCACAACACCTTACAACAGCAGTCAAAACATACACCAGGTCAATCACCAACTCAACACACACCCCCACACAATTTACTTCCTTGTACCACACATCAGTACAACAACTGTGGCCTATCCACGGAGGCTTCCACCACCAGCTCCTAAGGCTGTCCACTCCGCCGCCCCTAAGAAAAAGAGGACGATCTTATCTCTACTTCTTTTCCGCTCCACTTTCTGTTCCAGCTCACAACATGCTCGCTTAGTTTAATTCGACGTTACCGACAATTATCACTTCCACAAAACTTTTTTTTAGGTGTGACTAAGGTTACAAACACACACACACAAGCTTTTTTCTCGTCACTTAAAATAACGTTCTCCACACACACACATACCCATACCCACACACACACAAACACACCAACACCACACACACACACATACACACACCCACACAGACGTTTTCTCTTCCCTCAGTCACTTAACGTTCTCCACACAACACACAACACACAACACGCACACACAACACAAAACACACCCACACACATACACCCACACCAAGAACGTTTTCTCATCACTTCATCTTCTCCACACACACACACACACACACCAACAACACACACACCCACACACACACACACAACAACACACCCACACACACACCCACACACACACACGACGTTTTCTCGTCACTTAAACGCTCTCCACATACAACCAAACACAATCACACACCAACACCAACACCCACCCACAACGACAACACACACACAAGAACGTTTTCCCTCGTCACTTAACGTTCTCGTCTCCCTACAAGCACACACACACACAACACCACCACACACATACACACACAAGACTTTTTCCTTCCCATCGTCACTTAAGTTCTCCACACCACACACACACACACCACACACACACACACCCAAGAAGGACCGTTTTCCCCGCCTCACAGGGGGGGGGGGGGGGGGGTCACTTACGTTCTCTACACACACACACACACCACACACACACACACACACACACACACCACACACACACACACACACACACACACGACACACACACACACACACACACAACAAACACAGACACACACACAAGACGTTTTCCCCCCCTCGTCAATTAACGTTCTCCACACGTGGAACACGCACACACATACACACGACACACACACACACACACCACCACACAACAGGACACACACATAAGACGTTTTCTCGTCACTTAACGTTCTCCACAACACACCCCATACAACACACACACACACACCCACACCACACACACCAGAGAAGACGGTTTTTCTCTCGTCACTTAACGTTCTCTCAACACACACACCACACGTTTAACACACACCCCACAATACACGAGTACGACGTTTTCTCGTCACTTATAAAACGTTCTCCCACACACACACCCACACACACATACACACACACAGAAACACACACACACACACACACACAGACACCACACGAAGACGTTTTTTTTCTCGTCACTTAAGAACGTTCTCCCACAACACACACACACACATATACACACACACACACACACACACCACACACAACGAACGTTTTCCTCCGTCATTTAACGCGTTCTCCACACACACACACACACACAAGACGTTTTCTCGTCACTTAACGTTCTCCACAAACACACACAAGAAGTCACACACACACCCAAAAAAAAAAAAAAAACGTTTTCCCTCGTCACTTAACGTTTCTCCACACACACACACCCACACACATACGACACACACACACACCACACCACACACACAAACACACACACAACACACAAAATACACACACACAATACACACACACACACCACACACAACACAGAGAACACACACAAGACGTTTTCTCCCTCGTCAATTAACGTTCTCCCCACACACACACACACACACACACGCACACACACCACACAACACACACACAACACACACCCACACACCACACACACACATACACACAAACACAACAAAGACTCGT
>JACEEZ010004504.1:116093-121093 GCA_016584305.1 Chionoecetes opilio | reverse complement strand
CACGCCAACAACACCAACAAAGACGTTTTCCTCGTCCACTTAACGTTCTCCACACACACACACACAACACACACACCACACACACACACACTAACGCACACACTACAGGACACACACACACACACAAGTAACAACACACCACACACACACACACGACGTTTTCTCTCGTCACTTAACGTTCTCCAAACACACACACACACACACACACGGACACCCAAACACACACAACAAACATAAACACACACACACACACACATACACACACAGGTCACCACCACCATCACACACCACAAGACGTTTTCCTCGTCACTTAACGGTCTCCACACACACACACCCACACACACACCACACACACACAAAACAAGAACGTTTTCCCCCCCCTCGTCACTTGAAAAAAACGTTCTCCACACACACACACAAAAAGGTACACACACACACACAACACACACACACAGCACACACACATACACACATAAACAAATGTTTTCCCCTCGTCACTTAACTTTCTCCACACACACACTACACACAACACAACAACACACACACCACACAACAAAACACACACACACCAAAAAGAGACGTTTTTCCTCCCTCGTCACTTAACCGTTCTCTGCCCCACAACACACACACACATCACACACACACACACACACACACACACACAACACATACATACACACACACACAAGAGACGTTTTCCCTCGTCACTTAGCGTTCCTCACCACAAGACACAACACACGTTTTCTCGTCACTTAAAACTCTCCACACACACACGCACACACACATACGCACGTACAACACACGCAACACACATCAACACACACACACAACACCACACGACACACACAACACACACACACACACACACATACACACAAACACACAAGACGTTTTTCCCCTCATCACTTAAAACTTAACAACACTTAACACATAACTTTCTCGTCCAACTTCGTTTCCACACACACACAACACACACACACACACACACACAGGACACACACACACACACACACACACACAGCCACGAACACACCCACGGAACACACACTACAAACCACATACACCAGACACACCACACACGACACGAACGTTTTTCCCTCGTCACTTAAACGCTCTCTCACACACACACACACACACAAACACACACACAACACACACACACCACACACACACACACAAGCGTTTTTCCTCGTCTCTTATCGTTCTCATCAAGCCCACAACACCCACACACACACACACCACCGTACACACACACACAAGACGTTTCCCTCGTCACTTAACGTTCTCTACACACACACACACACACACACACCAGACACAGACCCAACACACAACACACACACACCGACGTTTTCTCGTCACTTAACGGTCCCTCGCACACACCACACACACACACATACACAACACACACACACACACACACACACACACACATGACGTTTTCGCTCGTCACTTAACGTTCTCACAGCACACACGACACAACACACACACACCACACACACAACATCACACAACAACCACACAAACACATACACACAACCACACAAGAAACGTGTTCTCGTCCACTTAACTTCTCCACCCACACACACTCAACACACACACACACAATACACACACACGAAGACGTTTTTCACTCGTCATCTTACGTCTCCACCACACACACAACACACACAACACACACCACACAACACACAGCAAACACACACACGATCGTCTACAACACACACACACAAAAACGACGTTTTCCTTCTCCGTCACTTAACGGTTCTCCACACGACACACACAGCACACACAAGACGTTTTCTCGTCACTTAACGTTCTTCCACACCACACCACCACACACACACACCACCAACCGTTTTCTCGTCACTTAAAAAACGGCTCCGTTTCTCCACACACCTCACACAACACACACACACACACACGACACACACACACACACACATACAAACACACACAGGGACACACACACACACACACACACACACACACACACGACGTTTTCCCTCCGTCACTTAACGTTCTCCACACACACACACATGAGCGGACACACACACCGGGACACACACACACACACAAAAGACAACACACACTACACACACGACAGACGTTTTTCCCCCCTCGTCACTATAACGTTCTCCACACAAACACACACACACACACCCACACAGCACACCACACACACGACACACAAGACTTTTTTCCTCGTCACTTAAACGTTCTCCAGCACACCACACACAAACGACACACCACACACACGACACGACACACGACACACACACAGACCACACACGACACACACCACACACACGACACACACAACACAACACAGCAAACAAACACACACACCAAAAACAAACGGAACAACACACACACAACACACACACACACACACACACACACCGACACACACACACACACACAACACAAACGAGCGTTTTTCTCTCACTTAACGCTCTCCACACACATACACACCACACAACACACACACACACACACCACAGACGTTTTTCCTCGTCACTTATGTTCTCCACAACACACACACACACACACACACACACACACACACACACACACACACACACACACGACCACACACACACGTACGTTTTCTCGTCACTTAACGTCTCCACACCACAGAACACACACACACACACACACATGGAGCACACAAGACGTTTTCCTCGTCACTTAACGTTCTCTACACGACACGCACACACGACACACAACACACACACACACACAATCAACACACACAACAACACAAGACGTTTTCTCGTCACTTACGTTCTCCACACACAAAACACACGACACACATACACACAGACACACACATCACACCACCCAATACGTTTTCCTCGTCACTTAACTTCTCGCCACACACCACATAAACACAGGCGAACACACACACACACACACACACACACACACACAAGACGTTTTCCCTCGTCACTTAATAAACGGTCTCCACAACACACAACACGACACACTACACACGACGTTTTCTCTTCACTTTGCGTTCTCCTCCAAACAAAACACACACACACAAAACACACACATACACACAACCCAAACAGACACACACACAACAACACACACACACACACACACACACAGACGTTTTCCCCCCTCGTCACTTAAACGTTCTCCACAGACACACACCCACACACGACACACACACACCACACACAAGACACAGACAACACACCACACACACCACACAAGACGTTATTCTCGTCCACTTCGTTCTTCCACACACACACACATACACACACACACACGAAGTTTTTCTCGTCACCTTAACGTTCTCTTCTCCACGCCACTACACACAAGACGTTTTCTCGTCACTTAACATTCTCCACACACACACACACACACAAGAGCACACACACACACACACCAGCACACACACACAAACACATAACACACACACAACACACGACGATGGTTTTCTCGTCACTTAACGTTCTCCACACACACACACACACACACACACACACACATACAACACACAAACAAAAACGTTTTCCTCCCCTCGTCCTTAACGGTTCTCCACACACACACAAACACACACCACACATCACACACACATA
Organism: Chionoecetes opilio; assembly: GCA_016584305.1. Lineage (NCBI taxonomy): Eukaryota > Metazoa > Arthropoda > Malacostraca > Decapoda > Majidae > Chionoecetes > Chionoecetes opilio. The sequence goes on along the minus strand of JACEEZ010004504.1, from coordinate 117,500 downwards.
CATAAAACAAGACGTTTTCCCGCGTCACCTTAATGTTCCTCCCCCCGCACCGGGACAACACACACACACACACACACAACACACACACACACACCACACATAAACACACAAACACACAAGAAACGTTTTTCTCGTCACTTAACTTTCTCCATACACACACATACACACACAGCACACAAACATACACACCACACACACACACACACACAAAAAGAAGACGTTTTCTTCCTCCCTCCCGCTTCTCGTCACTTAAAGTTAAAAACGTTCTCCCACACTCACACACATATACACAACATACACACACACAGACACACAAATGCCCACACACACACAAAAGTCGCCACACACACACACACCACACACACAATACACACAACAACAAGACGTTTTCTCAGCACTTAACGTTTCTCCCACACGCACACGGACACTACACTACCACAAACCACACACACACACATACACACAAAACACACACAAAGTACACGGCGTTTTCTTCTCACTTATTAAAAACGCTCGTCACACCACTACCACACACACACCACACACACATCACACACAACACCACCACACACACACACACACACACACACGACGTTTTCCCCCTCGTCACATTAACGTTCTCCACACACACACACACACACACCACACACACCCACAGACACCCCCCCCCAAAAACACAAGACGTTTTTCACTCGTCACTTAAAAAGTTCTCCACACACACACACACACAGACACACACACACACCAACACACACCCACACACACAAGACGTTTTCTCGTCACTTTAACGTTCTCTACACACACAATACACACACACACACACACAACACACACACACACACACACAAACACACACACCCAAGACGTTTTCTCGTCACTTAAAACATTCATCCCCACAACACTCACACATACACAAACACACACACACAAGCACACAACACACACAAGACGTTTTCCCCCTCTGTGCCACTTAAAAACGTCTGCCCACACACACAACACACACACACACACCCACACAACAACACACACACACCACACATACACACACAATTCAAGACGTTTTCTCGTCACTTAAACGTTCTCCAAACACACACACAACTGAGCCACAACACACACACACACACACACACACCCCAAGACGAAAAAACACGTTTTCTCGTCACTTAACGTTTTCCCCACACACACAAACAAACAAAACCGCGCACACACATACACAGACAACACAAACAACACACACCACACACACACACAACACACACAAGACGTTTTTCTCTCGTCACTTTAACGTTTTCATCCACACACAACACCAGGAATGACACCACACACACACACCCATCACACACACACACAACACAACACAGCACACACAAAACGTTTTCTCGTCACTTAACGTTCTCCACACACACA
>JACEEZ010004504.1:106093-111093 GCA_016584305.1 Chionoecetes opilio | reverse complement strand
ACCCACACACACAAGAACGTTTTTCCTCGTCACATTAACGTTCTCCACAATACCCCACACACACACACAAGCACACACAACAACACACACACACACAAGACGTTTTCCCTCGTCACTGAGCTTAACGTTCTCCTCCACACACAACACAACACACACACACAAACACACACACACACACACAAAAGAGGGACACAGAAACACACACACAAACACACACCGCGTTTTCTCGTCACTTAACGTTTTCCCACACACACACACACAACACAATCCACACACACACACACACACAACACACACACACACACACACAAAACGTTTTTCCCCGTCACTTTAACGTTCTCTCCACAACATAGAGCACACACCCACACCCACACACACACATCACGACAACACACCACACACAAACACACACACACACAACCTACAAGAGACGTTTTCTCGTCACTTACGTTCTCCACACACACACACACCACACACACACACCAAACATACACAACACACACACACCCACACACACACGAACGTTTTCCTCGTCACTTAAAAACGAAGGCTCTCCAACACACAACACACACGACACACACACACACACACGACACCACACAAGAACTTTTTGGTCGTCACATAACCGTTCTCCACACACAACACACACACACACAACACCACAAGAACGTTTTCACTCGTCACTTAACGTTCTCTACATGCACACCACACACACACACACACACACTACACACCACACACACACACCACACACACATCACGAACACACAGACACACACACACACACACAAACACCCACACAACGGTTTTCTCGTCACTTAACGTTCTCCACACACACACAGGGCACACACACACACAAACACACACACACACACACGACGTTTTTCTCGTCCTTAAAACTTAACGTTCTCCACCAACACACACACACAACTCACCCATAACACACACACACACACTACACCAAGACGTTTTCTGTCACTTAAAAACGTTCTCCACACACCACACACACACACACATACACACCACACACACACATACACACACACACACACGACAAAAACGTTTTTCTCGTCACTTAACGTTCTCCACACAACACACACACACACACACACACACACACCACACAAGACGTTTTCTCGTCACTTAACGTTTTTCTCCACACTACACCACAAAGACACACACACACAAAACGTTTTTCCTCGCACTTAAACGTTCTCCATCACAACACACACAACCCCAACACAACGATACGACAAACACACATACATACACACACGCACAAACACACCACACCATCATACACAAGACGTTTTCTTCGTCACTTTAACGTTCTCCAACACACACACGCACACATAGCACAACACACACACAGAACACACACACAACCCAAAAAAACGACAGGCAGGACACGAACACACACACCACACACACACAACCGACACATACACACACACATACAAACACACACACACATACACACACACACACACACACACACACACACAGACGTTTTCCCCTCTCTCCTCGTCACTTTAACGTTCTCCACCCACACACACACACACACACACAACATACACGACACACGGACAAGTCAACACAAACACACCACACACAAGGACGTTTTCCTCGTCACTTTAACGTTCTCCAACACATACACACACAACACACACACATAACACACACACACACACACACACCACCACATACACACACAAACATACACACACACACATACACACCACCACACACACAATGCAAACGACACACACACACACACATACAGGACACACAACACACGACGTTTTCTCCTCCGTCACTTACGTTCTCCACAACACACACACACACACACAACCACTACACACACACACACCACACACACAACAGACACACACACATGCACACACACACACACACGACACACACACACACACACACAAGACTTTTTCCCTTTCTCGTCTCTTCATAAACGTTCTGTTTCTCCATACACACACACACACATACACACAAGACGTTTTCTCGTCACTTACGTTCTCCACACACACACAAACAAAGACACAAAACACACGGGAACACAAAACTTTTCCTCGTCACTTAAACGTTCTCCACACACACACACACACACACACAAAACGTTTCCTTTCTCGTCGACTTAACGTTCTCCACACACACACACACACACACACACACACACACACACACACACACCCAAAACGTTTTCCTCGTCAGTTAAACGTTTCCTCTCCACACGAGCACACAGCACACAAACACACACACCAAAACGTTTTCGTCGTCACTTAACTTCTCCACACCACACAGAACACACACAACACACACACACCCCACAAAACGTTTTTCTCGTCATTAACGTTCTCCACACACGAGCCACACCACTACACACACACACACCCACACACACACACACACAAGACGTTTTCCATCGTCACTTAACGTTCTCCACACAAGGCAACACACACCACAGACACACAAACACACACACACCACACGAGGCACACCCACACAACACTCACACCACATACACAAGACGGTGTCTCGTCACCTTAAACGTTCGTCCACGCACACGACAACACACAACACAAAGCACACACACACACACATCACGAACGTTTTCTCGTCACTAGTTAAACGTTTCTCCACACACTGACACACACACACACACACAACACACACACACACACACCAAGACGTTTTCTCGTCACTTAAGACGTTCTCCGCCTCCACACACACACACACCACACACATACACACACACACACACACACATACACACACCACACACCACAAAAGCGTTTTTCCTCGTCACTTAACGTTCTCCACACACACACATGCACACCACACAACACACACACACACACACACACACAAGACGTTTTCTCGTCACTTAACGTTCTCCACACACACACACACACACACACAAACACGTTATCCCCACTCGTCACTTAATCGTTCTCCACACTAACACACGACACACAGACCACACACCCAGCACACACATACATTACACACACGCACACGACACACTACACACTACACACAAGAACGTTTTCCTCGTCACTTACGTTCTCCCCACACACAAGCACACATACACACACACACACACACACACACATCACACACACACACACACAGCCACACACACACACACACACACACACACACACACACACACACACACATACACACACACTCAAACACACACACAGCATACCACACCACTACCAGACACCACAACACAGGGACGTTTTCCCTCGGTCCACTATTAACGTTTCTCCACAGCTCACACCCACACACACACAACACAGAACACCACACATACACACACACACACCACACACACACACACACACAACACACGACCGTTTTTTCACTCGTCACGTAACGTTCTCCACACACATACCCACACACACAACACACATACACACACACACACACACCCACACACACATACACACCCAAACATAACACCACACACATACACACCACACACACACACCACATGCAAACAACACACACAGACACACACTACACACACACTACGACGTTTTCCTTCCTCGTCCTTACTTTCTCCACACTCACACACACACACAGACACACCAAACACACACACACACACCACACACACGACACACACACACAGCACACCACACACCACACAACACACACACAAACACACACACACAAGGACGTTTTCTCGTCTCTTAACGTTCTCCATACACACACACACACATACACACAAGTACGTTTTCTCGTCACATTAACGTTCTCCACACACACACACACAACACACACAAGAACGTTTTCCCCCTCGGCACTTAAAACGTTCTCCACACACACACCAAAGAACCACAAGCACACACACACACATGCACACAAAACGTTTTCTCGTCATTTAATAAACGTTCTCCACACACAGACACACACACACACACACACACACAAAACGTTTTATTATCGTCACTACTTACCGTTCTCGCACAACACAACACACACACACACACACACACCACACACAGAAACAAAACGTTTTCTCTCACTTAACTTCTCCACAACACACACACACACACACAACACACACACACACACACAAGACGTTTTCTTCGTCACTTAAAAACGTTCTCCCACACACACACACACACACACAGACCCACACACACACACAACAACCACACACACAACACACACACACAACACACCACATACACCAGAACGTTTTCCTCCTCGTCACTTAGTTCTCCCACACACACACACACACAGGCACACAAACACACACAAACCACACACACACACACACAACGACACACACACACAACACCAGCACACAACACACACACACACACACAGGCGCACAACACACAGCACACACATACATACCCACACAACACGAACGTTTTTCCTCGTCACTTAACTTTCCCACAACACACACGCAGGACACGCACACACACACAAATACACACAACACACAGAACGTTTTCTCCTCGTCACTTAAAACGCTCTCCACACACACACCATACACACACACCACACACACAAGACGTTTTCTCGTCCACTTACGTTCTCCACACACACACACACACACACACCACACACACCCACACACACACACACCACATCATATACATACACACACACAAGACGTTTTCCTCGTCACTTAAGTTCTCCACACACACACATACACACACACAAGACGTTTTTCTCGTCACTTAACGTTTCTCCACACAACACTACACACACACACACACACAGACACACACATACAACACACATGCCACACACACAAGACGTTTTCCATCACTTACACGTTTCTCGCACACACACACACACACACACACACACACACACACAACACACACACACACACAAATACACACACACCCATGGAACACACACCAAACACGAAGACGACGTTTTCTTCTCGGGTCACTTAATCGCTCTCCACACACACACACACACACACACACACACACACACAAGAAGTTTTTCCC
>JACEEZ010004504.1:93593-101093 GCA_016584305.1 Chionoecetes opilio | reverse complement strand
CATCACCCCACCCATTCACTCACCCATTACCCATCACCCTACATCAAGGTTTCCTCAATTCTAGCAACCCACTTTTGTTTTCACACTTCTCGCTAATAGGCTGCTAAAAAAAAAAGAAGAAAAAAAGTGATCAGATCATATCATAAATGGGCTTTATGACCTTCCCCTGGTCAACCTGATTCCAAAAATGTGCTATATAAGGTGTTTGCGCCACGGGGGGCGGAACCTATACCACACACACACACAGACAGACAGACAGACAGACAGACAGACAGACAGACAGACAGACAGACAGACAGACAGACACACTTTCGCTTATATTATTATAGATATACGGATCATATAGACTGGTTTTATCAGTATATTTTATATACTGTAATCTTCGTAAATTTTTTGTTCTATAATATTATCAAATAAAAAAACAGTGAAACACGCTAAAGAAATGCCAATAAGAGACTCTGAAGGAAATATGCATGAACTTAATATTCACTTCAACTCTTCGCCATTTAAAACTGCGAGTCACTTTATCATGAAGGGTATCAATAGAAGCGCTATTTTATTAGCTTTCCTTTGCTATATTTTCGTTATCTGATAAATTAATTAGAACCATGCATAAAATTGCATTAAATAAATAAATAAAATCATCAATCGGTAATTTTCCCGATTGATGATGTTATTTATTAGTCCCGCTTAATTTATACACGGCACTATTCATTTATCAGAAAACAAAATAATAAAGTAAATAAATAACATCACAATCGGGAAAATTACCCGATTGATGATTTTATTTGTTTATTTAACGCTAATTTATGCATGGTTCTAATTAATTTTTCGGGATAACGAAATATAGCAATGGAAAGCTAATAAAATTGCGCTTTTTTATTGATACTCTTCTTTATAAAAGTTGACTCGCAAAGTTTTAAATGGCGAAGAGTTATGTGAATATAAGTTCATGCATTTTTCTTCAATAGTCTGTAATGACTTTTCTTTAGCGTGTTTTACTGTTTTTTATTTGATAACAAAGCCGCAAAGCCGCCCTCCGGGCGGACTTTTTGGCTAGCTCCTGCGGGGGGGCTATTGGTGGGGGGCCCTTCGGCCAACCACCTGTGTTTGGTGGGCCTTCGGCCCACCAAAAAACGGACTCTCCAGATAGCCCCTTCTAACTTTCCTGAAATCATGATGTAGAAATGTATGTATTACCCCCACCCAAATTTACTCACCCATTACCCATCACCCCCCACTCATTCACTCACCCATTACCCATCACCCCCAACCATTCACTCACCCATTACCCATCACCCCCCACCTATTCCCTCACCCATCACCCCTCACCCCCAACCCATCACCCCCCACCCATTCACTCACCCATCACCCATCACCCCCCATCATCACCCATTACCCATCCACCCTACATCAAGGTTTCCTCAATTCTCGCAACCCCCTTTTTTTCACAATTATCGCTAATAGGCTGCTAAAAAAAAAAAAGTGATCGGATCATCTCATAATTGGTCTTAAAACCTTTCCCCTGGTCAACCCGTTCCAAAAAAAAAGTTGCCATATGAGGTGATTGCGCCACGGGGGGGCGGAACCTATACCCGACACACACACACAAACACACACACACACACACACACAAAACACACACACACACACACCACAAAACACACCACACAGACAGACAGACAGACAGACACACCCTTTTGCTTATATTTACCATTACCCATCACCCCCATCATTCCCTCACCCACAACCCATCACCCCCAACCCATCACCCCCACCCATTCACTCACCCATACCACACCCATTAACCATCACCCCCACCAAACACTCACCCATTACCATCACCCTACATCAAGGTTTCCTCAATTCTCGCAACCCACTTTTTTTTCACAATTTTCCCCTAATAGGTGCTAAAAAAAAAAAAAAAAAGTGATCGGATCATCTCATAATTGGGCTTTTAAAACCTTCCCCTGGTCAACCCGGTTCCAAAAAATGTGCATATGAGGTGATTGCGCCACGGGGGGCGGAAAACCTATACCAGACACACACACACACACACACACACACAGACAGACAGACAGACAGACCGACAGACAGACAGACCCGACCACACTTTCGCTTATTATTTACCATTACCCATCACCCCCCACCTATTCCCTCACCATCACCCCATCACCCCAAACCCATCACCCCCACCCCATTCACTCACCCATCACCCCACACCCAAATTTCCCATCACCCCACCCATTCACTCACCCATAACCCCTCACCCTACATTTTAAGGTTTCCTCAATTCTCGCAACCCACTTTTTTTTGCACAAATTATCTCTAATAGGCTGCTAAAAAAAAAAAAAAAAAAAAAAAAAATTTATCGAATCATCTCATAAGTGGGCTTATGACCTTCCCCCTGGTTTAACCCGGTTCCAAAAAAAATGTGCCATATGAGGTGATTTGCGCACGGGGGGCGGAACCTATACCAAAACACACACACACACAGACAGGGGCAGACAGACAGACAGACAGACAGACAGACAGACAGACAGACACACTTTCGCTATATTATTATAGATATATAGAACAAACATTTACGAAGATTACAGTATATCATTATACTGATAAACCAGTCTATATTAATATATAGTCCATAGAACCACAATTCTCTTTGTCGGGCGCCCACGGGCCCCTATCAAACAATCAATCATTGGGGCATACGCCGGGGGGCCGCGTCGCCCTTTCCCACCCTACGACGCCACTCCCGGTGATCACCACGCGCGAGTTCCCATGCAGGCTCCTTTCCCATACCAAGCAGCTCTCGACAAGAAACATCAACTTGCCCCAGCCAAAGCCATGTGGGCGCCCCCTTGGCCCTCCCCCACGCCGGATTGTCTCTTACAGATACAACCCAAAAGGGAAGGATCAGTTTTCAGGGTAGCGTGCCAATGCCCATATAGCCGAAATGGCGCTGACGGACTATGCAGGTAATAGGCCTCGATTCAGTCTCACGGTGCCCAAACGCTGATTTGACACGTAATCATCCAGCGATACCCCATGATTCTGCGAAGACCCCTTATTACCAAAAGGGGATTGATTCGTCTCTTCAAGTCACTATTTAGTGGTCCATTTTCTCACAACCATAGAGTAAGACAGGGATCACAAGCGACTTGAAGATCCGGATCTTTGTCCTCCTGCACAGGTACCGACAACGCCAAATACTCCCGCTGAGCGAGTCCATAACACCGTGGGCTATGCCAATCCGTCGTAAGACTTCTTGACGTGACCCGCCGTCATTATGGACTGCGCTACCAAGGTATGTAAAACTTTCCAAGATCTCAATGTCCTCGCCACACGCATGAACAGACTGTACTGCTTCATCTAGTAAGTCTCCAAATACCTGGACCTTGGTCTTGAGCCAGGAGACCTCAAGTCCCAAAGGCTTTGCCTCCTCGTGCAGCGCCTCGAGAGCCATCACCAGGACCTCCAGCGACTCAGCAAAGATTACTGCATCATCGGCAAAAACAAGATCAGTGATCTTGGTGTTGCCGACGGATGCTCCACAATCACTTTGATCTACAACCTTGTACAAGCGTTGAAAAGTGATGGGGCAAGGACGCACCCTTGCCTCACTCCTGTATTCACAGGAAAGAAGCTGGATACATCTGCCCCACACTTCACAGCCCTCTCAGTCCCAGAATAGGCCCCTATGCAGCCCCGCAATTCAAAACATTGTCTCGTGAACAGTCCAGGTATACAGTGGTCTATGGCATATAGTAATCTCCGAAAACTGTATCAGGAAGATACGCTGCCAGACGTACACACGCACAGGAGACTGACAAGGGAGGGAGGGGGTTCTTGGGATAAAGAACACGTGTTTTAGTCTGAAGAAAGTGTCGTACCTCAGGCATCAACACACTGCTGTACACATTAATATTTCTTATATACTTTGGTGGTATTTGTCAGTTGCACTTATATACATGTATAAATCAAGAAAGTTCTCTCTGTGTAGGAAAAGCTGTATATTTCTGACCCTTCATACTATAATAATCAGGAATAGTGGGCGCGCAGTGAACCATTTGACAAATGCTTATTCTACGATTAATATGTCCCATTTTCATTAAAAACATGCGAGAAAATTATCTACATATATTAATGTAACGAAACAGCAACAGAAAAGGTCTTTTAATAAAGCCCGTAATAGTACTTCTTTCCCATGAAAAATAGAAATACTGGCGTTGTGTGGCAACCCCAGCTTTCAATGTCTATTCACGTATTGGTACGTGTCTCCCTCATGACTGCACAGTTCTTCTCATTATTGGAAAAACTGTATGTATTCATCAGTGGATCTTATGTCCATGCAAAATTGTTGGATGTGCAAAAGGAAATGTATCCCAATGAGCAAACTAGAGACCTAAAACGACTTTCAGATACCAGATGGGCTTGCAGGTATGATACTTCCAAAGTAATGAAAGAGAGACTGAATGCCGTTCTGCGTGTTCTAGAAGGTTTAGCAAATGACTGCAATGCTGATAGAGCTATTGATGCAAGAGGACTTTTAGGTCAAATAGATGCTGGGTTTTCTATGAAGCTAGCCATTATGACACATATTCTTGGTAGGATAAATCAGTTATCAAATTTGCTACAATCAGCCAATCTTGACATGGTAAAAGCTGTAGAATTAATTGAAACTGTAAGAGCCCACCTTGAAGAAATGCGGTCCGACCCAGCCTCTTTTGATGCTTTGTGGGATGAAGTTGAGAGAAACTCAGCAGCTCATGGTTTTGATACTTCAGAGTGTAGAATGTGTAGATCACCAAGGAAACGGAAACTGTCTACACAATTGCAGGATTTTGTTGTTACTGATTATATTGGAAAACAGTCAGGGAGCACACACTCTGATTTCAGTGTTAAGGATTCAACACGAATTAACTTCTTCTATCCTATTTTAGATCATATGTTAACAGAAATGACAAGGAGCTTCAATAATGAAGCATGCGAACTTATGAAAGCATTACAGGCACTGAATCCACAAAAGTAAGGAGTTCTTATCTTTTGAGAAAATGTCTGGACTTATTCATGCATTTCGTGCTAATGAGAAAGATCTTAACCATGAGCTGCACTCTGCAAAACGCATGTTAGAAAGACGCTATAAGGATGTAAGTGACAATGAAAAGCCCAAATCACTGTTAGATTTAGTGAGAATTCTTGGTCCATATGAAGAGGCATTTCCTGAGTTCTACAGACTGGCCAAAATTTCTGTAGTATTACCTGTGTCATCAGCTTCAGCAGAGAGAAGCTTCTCTGCTCTGAAATTAATCAAAACTACACTGAGAAATACAATGGGCAATGAGAGATTAGGTCATCTTGCTGTGTTGTCAATTGAAAGCAGGCGAGTTAAAAGCCTTGATTTAGAAGAATTTGTTTATAAGTTTGCTGAGAACCACAAGAACAGAAGAATTCTGCTTAAGTGAGGTATTCTCACTTTGTCAGTGGAATTTTTTTTTTTATTTGCCTGCTGCTTCAAAACTTCTGCATTTTTCTTTATTTTCAGTATCAATTATGTTATTTCTATTTTGTATAAGTGGTAATATATGTATTTCATTTTTGGTCATGACTGCTGTATTTCGTTCTCCATCAGCAACTGGATGATACCCGACAGTACTCAACACACACCTAGAATAAAATATAATAACTTTCCATAGTCCATACGACATCAGATAAACTCTTGATATTGGTCAGAATGCAAAATATGCAAGGGGGGGGAGGTCTTGGCACTGTAAGTGAAAGTAAGTCCCCAGTCCCCACCAAACTCCCCAGCTGTATGGGCTTGTTCGGCTCATCTAGTGCCCACCCATAGTCAGCTGTGCCCTCCCAGGTGCCCACCCAATCATAAATACCTAGCTACGCCACTGCCACACACACACACACACACACAAAAAACGTTTTCTCGTCACTTAACGTTCTCCACACACACACACAAAACGTTTTCTCGTCACTTAACGATCTCCACACACGCACACACACACACACACACATACACACACAACACACACACACGTCCATCACATTTCCCTGACAAATGATGCAAACGACATGATGATTGGTGCGTGAGTTAGTGCAGTAGCTACAGTTACGGTGACGCGCTAGTCAAGGCTAAAATTTCCTCCAAGCATCCTTCCCGTTACTCCCAAATTTATCTTTTTTACGGAACGAGATTTTTCACGGGAAAAGAGAGAGAGAGAGAGAGAGAGAGAGAGAGAGAGAGAGAGAGAGAGAGAGAGAGAGAGAGAGAGAGAGAGAGAGAGAGAGAGAGAGAGAGATGAGAGAGAGAGAGAGGAGAGAGAGAGAGAGAGAGGAGAGAGAGAGAGAGAGAGAGAGAGAGAGAGAGAGAGAGAGAGAGAGAGGAAGAGAGAAGAGGAAGAGAGAGAGAGAGAGAGAGAGAGAGAGAGAGAGAGAGAGAGAGAGAGAGAGAGAGAGAGAGATGATGAGAGAGAGAGAGAGAGAGAGAGAGAAGAGAGAGAGAGGAGAGAGAGAGGAGAGAGAATTATTGATCTCAGGAGGGAAAGTGAGTGAAAAGTGAGTGATCGTGAGAAGCACACTACCACTGCCACACACAATGAAAAGAATGCGACTGACAAGGAATGATGATGATGATGATGATGATGTGAAACGCGAGTAGGAGGGTCCGAAGATTTATAAGGAGGAACGTGGCTGCAAGTGGCGGAAAGTAAACACAAGCAAGAAAAAGAAAGGAAGTAAAAAAATGAGGGTGTGACTAGGAGAGAGAAAGTGTGAGGAGCGCGTTAATAAGTGAGAAGAAAAGATGAAAGTTGAGTGTTTGTGAGAGGAGAAGAGGGAGGGAGGGAGGGAGGGAAGGAGACTAAGGCGAAAATTAAGGGAGGAATTCAGATTTCAGAATTTTATATCCATGATTACAATGTTTATTCTTTACATGTTATCTTAGGTAAAATTACGTTTAATGTACCGTAGATAACAGTCAAGTCGCCACCTGCAGTCATGTCGCCATCCGTCAAATATTACGAATTATAGCATCACTACTGATTTTTATGTGCCACTGAAGATGTTACACAGTAGTTTATATTATGACTGTATAATCTACCCTGTTTCAGCCTTGTTTTATGCTTCGTATCTGCTAATATAACTGTTGCGCATTTTGCATCTCACGTTTTTCTTGGCGCGACGACAGACAGTAGCTCATCACCTTTCGGGCGACAGGACACAAGACTTTCCAGATCTTTCAAACTTGAATAGAATTTGCTTTCACGTTGGCAGAGGAATTTTTATATAGCCAAGCATCTTCCGCAGCTAATATATATAGTAAGATGTTTTCTTACCTCAAGAATCCAGAGTGGCGACTCTTTGTTGGTTAAATACTAGCTGGCGACTTTCTTAGTAGGTATAGAGGTCGCCAGTTCGGTTATAGTAATTGTTCATTTATAGCCCTAAATGAACAGATGAGACACAAAAAAAGATTTTGAAACCCCC
>JACEEZ010004504.1:10000-92676 GCA_016584305.1 Chionoecetes opilio | reverse complement strand
GATGAGAACTCGGTTTATAGGGGCTCTACTATGGCGATCACGAATCTGGCCTTTGTTTGCCGATATTCGAGTCTTAAAGCTATTTCTTCCATCAGTTTGTATTTGTACGATTGGCTGGTGTCCGCCCCGTCTCAGGAGGAAGCGGTTCGCATGCTGGACCGAGCTTTGGCGGTGACGGGGAGATGGGGTTCCTAGTCAACAAGGGAAAGTCCGTCCTTACCCCCTCTCCCCGCATTACTTGGCTGGGCATGCAATGGGACTCCCGTTCGGCTGCGGTCCGCATCTCGGGGGAAAATGCGGCCAAGCTTCATCAACGCCTCTTCCGGGCCTCGGTGTCCCGTTTTTTGTCAAGGAGGCATTGGGAGTCCCTTCTCGGCTCGCTCAACTTCGCCGCAGAGGTCACTCCCCTAGGCCGCCTTCGTCTCCGTCGCCTTGTCCGGGTGGTGAACACAGCCGTTCCGGTGCGACCCCCCGCGACTTGCTCCGGCCCGTCCCTCCCCTGGCCCTCACACTACTGGACGAGTGGTTGGTGGGGGGTGGTTTCTCCGCGTGGACCGGGTGGCTGCCTCCCCCCTACGGTCTTCGTGATGTCGGATGCGTCGGACGTCGGGTGGGGCTACCAATCCTCCGACGGCCGGCAGGGTTTCGGCGGGTGGTCCGGGGTGGAGCGCAGACTCCACATCAACGTCAAGGAGCTGCTGGTTCCTCTTCTCTTCCTCCGATCGAACCCGAGCCCGAACCCGATCGAGATCATTTATATGTATATATGTAAATAAAATAAATCAACTTTTTTGACTGCAAAAATCCTATAAATTTTGGCCTCAGTTGGTTTTTGGCCTTTTCCGACTAAACTATTGATCTCAACTGAAAAAAGACAATAAAATACTTTTTGTCCGGTTCGAAGAGATCTATGCAATGGCATAGTCCGTTTAGTCCTAACATGTCACATTCTCGAAATATATCGGTTTTTTAAGTTTTTAAAAAACATTGATATGTGCCTTCATTTATGCATAAATTTCACTTCCGCGTATACCACCGGATCGGCCTTTAAGAGCTGCATCTTGTATGTTCTATACCATTCTGTCCTTACGTTTATGGTTACTCTGATATTAATTAAAATGTGATTTCCGAAAAAAAATCCTGGACTGCAGCAGACGCCTGCAGATTTTGGGCGGAAATAAAAATCTCCCTATTTGGATGAAACTCGGTTATAGGGGCTTCTACTCATGACGATCACGAATCTGGCCTTTGTTTGCGGATATTCGATCCTTAAAGCTATTTCTTCAATCTGTTTGCTTATTTACGCTCTATAAATGCATACAAACATTACTCCTTCTCCACTAATATTCATCATTGGGAAAATTACACAGAATAACAAGTATTCACTGCGTCATTATACACAATTATTACTGAGATCATTTCAACGTATATATGTTAATACAAAATATCTTTTTTTCTGGCTGCAAAATTCCTCAAAATTTTGGCCTCATTTGGTTTTTGGCATTTTCCGACAAAACTATTGATCTAAACAGAAATAAGACATAAATACTTTTTGTCCGGTTTGAAGAGATCTCTGCAATGGCATAGTCCGTTTAGTCCTAACATGTCACATTCTCGAAATATATCGTTTTGTTTAGTTTTTAAAAAACATTGATTTGTGCCTTCATTTATGGATGAATTTCAATTCCGCGTATATCATCAAATCGGCCTTTAAGAGCTGCATCTTTTATGTTTTATACAATTTTGTCGTTACGTTTATGGTTACTGTGATATTAATGAAAATGTGATTTCCGAAAAAAAATCCTGGCCGATCGATAGCTTGCAGATTTTGGGCGGAAATAAATATCTCCCTATTTGGATGAAACTCGGTTTATAGGGGCTTTCTACTATGGCGATCACGAATCTGGCCTTTGTTTGCCGATATTCGAGTCTTAAAGCTATTTCTTCCATCAGTTTGTATTTGTACGATTGGCTGGTGTCCGCCCCGTCTCAGGAGGAAGCGGTTCGCATGCTGGACCGAGCTTTGGCGGTGACGGGGGAGATGGGGTTCCTAGTCAACAAGGGAAAGTCCGTCCTTACCACCTCTCCCCGCATTACTTGGCTGGGCATGCAATGGGACTCCGTTGGCTGCGGTCCGCATCTCGGGGAAAATGCGGCCAACTTCATCAACGCCTCTTCGGCATCGCGTGTCCCGTTTTTTTGTCAGGAGGCATTGGGAGTCCTTCTGGCTCGCTACTTCGCGAAGGTCACTCCCCTAGGCCGCCTTCGCTCCGTCGCTTGCCCGGGTGAACACCAGCGTTCCGGCTCGACCCCTCGCGACTTGCTCCGGCCCGTCACTCCCCTGGCCCTCAACTACTGGACGAGTGGTTGGTGGGGGGTGTTTCTCCGCGTGGACCGGGTGGCTGCCTCCGCCCCCTAGGGGGTCTTCGTGATGTCGGTTGCGTCGACGTCGGGTGGGGCTACCAATCCTCCGACGGCCGCAGGGTTTCGGCGGGTGGTCCGTGGTGGAGCGCAGACTCCACATCACGTCAAGAGCTGCTGGTTCCTCTTCTCTTCCTCCGATCGAACCCGAGCCGACCCGTCGGAGATCATTGTATGTATTATGTAAATAAAATAAATCAACTTTTTTGACTGGCAAAAATCCTATAAATTTTGGCCTCAGTTGGTTTTTGGCCTTTTCCGCTAACTATTGATCCAACGAAAAAAGACACTATACTTTTTGTCCGGTTCGAAGAGAGTTATGCATGGCATAGTCCGTTAGTCCTAACATGTCACATTCTCGAAATATATCGGTTTTTTAAGTTTTTAAAAACATTGATATGTGCCTTCATTTATGCATAAATTTCACTTCCGCGTATACCACCGGTCGGCCTTTAAGAGCTGCATCTTGTATGTTCATACATCTGTCCTTACGTTTATGGTTACTCTGATATAATTAAATGTGATTTCGAGAAAAATCTGGACTGCCAGAAGCTGCAGATTTTTGGGCGGAAATAAAATCTCCCTATTTGGATGAAACTCGTTATAGGCTCTACTATAACGATCACAATCTGCCTTTGTTTCGGATATTCGATCCTTAAAGCTTTTCTTCAATCTGTTTGCTTATTTACGCTCTATAATTACAAACATTATTCTTCTCCACTAATATTCATCATTGGGAAAATTACACCGAATAACAGTTTCACTGCGTCATTTATACCAATTATTACTGACATTTCACGTATATTGTTAATTACAAAATATCTTTATTCCTGGCTGCAAATTCCTCAAATTTTGGCCTCATTTGGTTTTTGGATTTCCGAAAACTTTGATCTAAACAGAAATAGACATAAATACTTTTTTGTCCGGTTTGACAAGATCTCTGCAATGGCATAGTCCGTTAGTCCTAACATGTCACATTCCGAAATATATCGTTTAGTTTAGTTTTTAAAAACATGATTTGTGCCTTCATTTATGAAATTTCAATTCCGCTATATTCAAATGCTTTAAAATTCTTTTCTGTTAAACTAATTTTGTCCTTATTGGTTTTGGATTCAAAAAATGTGTCCAAAAAAAACCTGCCATCGTATTTCAGTTTGGGAATAATATTCCTATTTGCAAACTGGTTCTATGGAATTATCTTGATGAATTGCTTTGTTTGCCGATATTGTCTTAAGCTATTTTCTTCCATTATTTGCTTTAAGAGCTTTTACATTTGCCCTTAGGAATGTTGTATCTGACCGTAGTTTGGCCGGAAAAATCGAGGTTTTGAAATTTGGGCGAATAGTCTTACCTCCCGGAAACTTACTTGGCTCAGGCATCATGGACTCCTTGGTGTCCGCTATTCGGGGAAATTCGGTCAAGCTGTATACTGCCTCTTCCGGCTCGGGTCCGGTTTTTTGTCAGGAGCTTGGGTCCCTCTGGGGTGCTTCATTCGCAGGAAGTCTCTACCCTGGCCGCCTTCGTGCTGGGTCGCCTTCGGTCCGTGCGAACAGCGTCCGTGGGACCCCCGCGTCTCCGGCCCGTCCGGCCCCGGCCCCTTTTCACGGCATTGGGAGTGCTTGTTGGTGGTCGCTTTGCGTCCCCTGGACCGTGGCGCTCCGTCCCCTGTCGGTTCCGCGTTCGGTGCGACACCGGGTTGGGCACCCATCCTCCGCTGCCGCCCGTCTCGGCGGTGTGCTGGGGGGTGCGTCGCTGCGGGTGGCCCGCCACGGAGCTGCTGTCCTCTCTCTTCCGGTGGACCGACCCGAAGCGGTGAGATCATTCGAGGCAGGGTTAGCACGGTCCGGGTGAGCACCAATCCTAATTTTCCTCTCTTCCGTCTGACCGTCCGACGAACTTTATTACTAAAATAAATAATCTTTTTTACGAATTAAGATATGCTGATGTTCGTTTTCCTAAATGATTTCTCAAAAACTTATTTTTTATCTAAAAAAAATGCTCATTTGCATAAATCCTGTTCACTGTCCGGTTCTAAATACATCTCTTTATTTTTAAAATTGATCTTAGTTATTTACTATTTATTAAATTTATTCCGATAACCATCCGGACGGCCTTAACGCTCGTTTGTGATAAAATCTTTTCTATGTACTTTTATAGGGTTCTCTAATAAAATCCGAATTGCCTGCCTGCAGAAATTGGCGAATAAAAGCTTCCTTTTGGAAATCTGTTGTTAGGGGTTCTACTCAATGTACAACATCTCTTTTTTCGGATATTCGATCCTTAGAAATTTTCTCAATCGTTTGCTTTTTACCTCTAAATGCATAAAACATTTCTTCTCCTAATTTCATCATTGGGAAATTACACAGAATAAAACTATTTTCGCGCATTATCAAATTTTGACTGATTCATTTTCAAGTATATTTTAACAAAATATTTTTTTACGTGCAAATTTCCAAATTTTTTGTTTTTGGATTTTCACAAAACTATCTTATCATAAAAAATATTGCGAAATATCTTTGGTTAAGGTTTTGAAAATTGTCTTTCATCTAGATTTGAATTTTCAATTGTTATTTTCTAAATGGTTTAGATTCATTTTTATCAATTTGTCTCGATTTAGTAGCTTTAATGAAATTTATGTTTCAAAAAAAATCTGGCGTCGTTAGCTTGAATTTGGGGAAATAAAATCTCCTATTTCGATGAAACTCGGTATTGGGGCTTCATGTCGGAAAATCTGGCCTTGTTTGCGATTTCAGTCTTAGGCTTTTTTGCATCAGTTTGTATTTGTATTGCTTGTGGTCCTACGCTAGGTTGGAGCGGTTTGCGGACGGAGGTTTGGCGTGCGGGGATGGCGGTTCCGCATAGGGCAGTCCTGCCTACCCCCCGGTCCCGATACTGGTGGGCCTCGCGGACTCTGTCGGCGCTCCCTCCCGGAAATGGCGGCAATGCACTCCCGCCTCCCGGTCTCGGGTCCGGTTTTTTGTCAAGAGGCCATTGGAGTCCCTTCCGCCGTCCTTTGCGCAGGGATCACCTCCTGGCCGCCTCCTTCCCGCGCCTTCCCGGTGGACCTCTCCGCGCTTGCCGGCTGTACCCCGTCCCCCCCGGACCTGACGCTCCGTGGCTGGTGGCGGCTGTTCGGCGTGGTGGACGGGGTTGCCGTGGCCGGTGGCGCCTCGTCCTCTGAGTCAGGAGGTCGGGCGGGGTCGATCCATCACTCCGCGGCCGCGGGTTTGGGGGGCCGGGGGAGGCAGACTCCACACAACGTCAAGGATGCTGGTTCCTCTTTCTCCTCCATGAACCAGCCGAAACCGATCGAGATCATTTTTTTATATGAATAAAATAAATCAACTTTTTGTTAAAAACTAAAATTTGCCTAAAATTTGCAGTTTGTTTTATGCCTTTTCCAAATATTGATCTTTAGTTTAAAATATTTTGTCCGTTCTTATGATAATTTCATCAATACCTCTCGCTTACCATTTTTTTGATACATTTTTCCTTATTTGATAATCGATTATAAGTGTTCCGAGAAATCGGATTTCAATCTCACTTTGGTATTCAATTTCCTTTTATTTCGAAATACATCTTGCTTGTCTAATATATATCGAATTCATTTTGCGGATATCTTCTTAATATTCTTATATGTTCCTTTATTTAGTCATAAAGTAAAATTTCTCTCAAATTCTTCACATTGAATTTACAAGAATTCAAAAAATTATGCATAAACCAATTTTATGACTATCATGCAAATATTGATATACAATTCTTTTTATGACTTAAAATTCTCAATTTTGGCTATATTGTTTTTGTTTCGAAATTTTAATTAACCTGAATAGATATCTTTTGCCAATTAAAAATTATCAATGAAGTGCTTTAAACCTATTGTCATTTTGAAATTTATGTTCGTTATTTTTAAAATTTGATTGCTTTTTTTGTGAATTTAGTCCGAATAATATCTCTGGCTTTAAGATCTTTTTTTTATAATTTACATTTGCTTATTGTTATTGAATTATAAATTCTTTCGGAAAATAATTGGTTAGATTGGCTGCAATTCGGCGGAATAAATGCCTTTTTGATAAACGCTTTTAGGTTTTCAATGTTATTGATCGATGTTTCCGATCTTCCTTAAACTTTCTTCATGCTGGCTTTGTACGTAGCGGGTCCGCCCGTCCATGGAGGAAGCGGTTCGCATGCTGGACCGAGCTTTGGCGGTGACGGGGGAGATGGGGTTCCTAGTCAACAAGGGAAAGTCCGTCCTTACCCCCTCTCCCCGCATTACTTGGCTGGGCATGCAATGGGACTCCCGTTCGGCTGCGGTCCGCATCTCGGGGGAAAATGCGGCCAAGCTTCATCAACGCCTCTTCCGGGCCTCGGTGTCCCGTTTTTTGTCAAGGAGGCATTGGGAGTCCCTTCTCGGCTCGCTCAACTTCGCCGCAGAGGTCACTCCCCTAGGCCGCCTTCGTCTCCGTCGCCTTGTCCGGGTGGTGAACACAGCCGTTCCGGTGCGACCCCCCGCGACTTGCTCCGGCCCGTCCCTCCCCTGGCCCTCACACTACTGGACGAGTGGTTGGTGGGGGGTGGTTTCTCCGCGTGGACCGGGTGGCTGCCTCCGCCCCCTACGGTCTTCGTGATGTCGGATGCGTCGGACGTCGGGTGGGGCTACCAATCCTCCGACGGCCGGCAGGGTTTCGGCGGGTGGTCCGGGGTGGAGCGCAGACTCCACATCAACGTCAAGGAGCTGCTGGTTCCTCTTCTCTTCCTCCGATCGAACCCGAGCCCGAACCCGATCGAGATCATTTGTATGTATATATGTAAATAAAATAAATCAACTTTTTTGACTGCAAAAATCCTATAAATTTTGGCCTCAGTTGGTTTTTGGCCTTTTCCGACTAAACTATTGATCTCAACTGAAAAAAGACACATATACTTTTTGTCCGGTTCGAAGAGATCTATGCAATGGCATAGTCCGTTTAGTCCTAACATGTCACATTCTCGAAATATATCGGTTTTTTAAGTTTTTAAAAAACATTGATATGTGCCTTCATTTATGCATAAATTTCACTTCCGCGTATACCACCGGATCGGCCTTTAAGAGCTGCATCTTGTATGTTCTATACCATTCTGTCCTTACGTTTATGGTTACTCTGATATTAATTAAAATGTGATTTCCGAAAAAAAATCCTGGACTGCAGCAGACGCCTGCAGATTTTGGGCGGAAATAAAAATCTCCCTATTTGGATGAAACTCGGTTATAGGGGCTTCTACTCATGACGATCACGAATCTGGCCTTTGTTTGCGGATATTCGATCCTTAAAGCTATTTCTTCAATCTGTTTGCTTATTTACGCTCTATAAATGCATACAAACATTACTCCTTCTCCACTAATATTCATCATTGGGAAAATTACACAGAATAACAAGTATTCACTGCGTCATTATACACAATTATTACTGAGATCATTTCAACGTATATATGTTAATACAAAATATCTTTTTTTCTGGCTGCAAAATTCCTCAAAATTTTGGCCTCATTTGGTTTTTGGCATTTTCCGACAAAACTATTGATCTAAACAGAAATAAGACATAAATACTTTTTGTCCGGTTTGAAGAGATCTCTGCAATGGCATAGTCCGTTTAGTCCTAACATGTCACATTCTCGAAATATATCGTTTTGTTTAGTTTTTAAAAAACATTGATTTGTGCCTTCATTATGGATGAATTTCAATTCCGTATATCATCAATCGCCTTAAGAGCTGCATCTTTTATTTCTATAAATTTGTCGCNTAAATCCTCAAATTTTGCCTCTGTTTGCATTTCGACAAACTAGATTACAAATACTTTTTTGTCCGGTTTGAAGAGATCTCTGCAATGGCATAGTCCGTTTAGTCCTAACATGTCACATTCTCAAAATATATCGTTTTGTTTAGTTTTTAAAAAACATTGATTGTGCCTTCATTTATGGATGAATTTCAATTCCGCGTATATCATCAAATCGGCCTTTAAGAGCTGCATCTTTTATGTTTATACAATTTTGTCGTTACGTTTATGGTTACTGTGATATTAATGAAAATGTGATTTCCGAAAAAAAATCCTGGCCGATCGATAGCTTGCAGATTTTGGGCGGAAATAAATATCTCCCTATTTGGATGAAACTCGGTTTATAGGGGCTCTACTAATGGCGATCACGAATCTGGCCTTTGTTTGCCGATATTCGAGTCTTAAAGCTATTTCTTCCATCAGTTTGTATTTGTACGATTGGCTGGTGTCCGCCCCGTCTCAGGAGGAAGCGGTTCGCATGCTGGACCGAGCTTTGGCGGTGACGGGGGAGATGGGGTTCCTAGTCAACAAGGGAAAGTCCGTCCTTACCCCCTCTCCCCGCATTACTTGGCTGGGCATGCAATGGGACTCCCGTTCGGCTGCGGTCCGCATCTCGGGGGAAAATGCGGCCAAGCTTCATCAACGCCTCTTCCGGGCCTCGGTGTCCCGTTTTTTGTCAAGGAGGCATTGGGAGTCCCTTCTCGGCTCGCTCAACTTCGCCGCAGAGGTCACTCCCCTAGGCCGCCTTCGTCTCCGTCGCCTTGTCCGGGTGGTGAACACAGCCGTTCCGGTGCGACCCCCCGCGACTTGCTCCGGCCCGTCCCTCCCCTGGCCCTCACACTACTGGACGAGTGGTTGGTGGGGGGTGGTTTCTCCGCGTGGACCGGGTGGCTGCCTCCGCCCCCTACGGTCTTCGTGATGTCGGATGCGTCGGACGTCGGGTGGGGCTACCAATCCTCCGACGGCCGGCAGGGTTTCGGCGGGTGGTCCGGGGTGGAGCGCAGACTCCACATCAACGTCAAGGAGCTGCTGGTTCCTCTTCTCTTCCTCCGATCGAACCCGAGCCCGAACCCGATCGAGATCATTTGTATGTATATATGTAAATAAAATAAATCAACTTTTTTGACTGCAAAAATCCTATAAATTTTGGCCTCAGTTGGTTTTTGGCCTTTTCCGACTAAACTATTGATCTCAACTGAAAAAAGACACATATACTTTTTGTCCGGTTCGAAGAGATCTATGCAATGGCATAGTCCGTTTAGTCCTAACATGTCACATTCTCGAAATATATCGGTTTTTTAAGTTTTTAAAAAACATTGATATGTGCCTTCATTTATGCATAAATTTCACTTCCGCGTATACCACCGGATCGGCCTTTAAGAGCTGCATCTTGTATGTTCTATACCATTCTGTCCTTACGTTTATGGTTACTCTGATATTAATTAAAATGTGATTTCCGAAAAAAAATCCTGGACTGCAGCAGACGCCTGCAGATTTTGGGCGGAAATAAAAATCTCCCTATTTGGATGAAACTCGGTTATAGGGGCTTCTACTCATGACGATCACGAATCTGGCCTTTGTTTGCGGATATTCGATCCTTAAAGCTATTTCTTCAATCTGTTTGCTTATTTACGCTCTATAAATGCATACAAACATTACTCCTTCTCCACTAATATTCATCATTGGGAAAATTACACAGAATAACAAGTATTCACTGCGTCATTATACACAATTATTACTGAGATCATTTCAACGTATATATGTTAATACAAAATATCTTTTTTTCTGGCTGCAAAATTCCTCAAAATTTTGGCCTCATTTGGTTTTTGGCATTTTCCGACAAAACTATTGATCTAAACAGAAATAAGACATAAATACTTTTTGTCCGGTTTGAAGAGATCTCTGCAATGGCATAGTCCGTTTAGTCCTAACATGTCACATTCTCGAAATATATCGTTTTGTTTAGTTTTTAAAAAACATTGATTTGTGCCTTCATTTATGGATGAATTTCAATTCCGCGTATATCATCAAATCGGCCTTTAAGAGCTGCATCTTTTATGTTTTATACAATTTTGTCGTTACGTTTATGGTTACTGTGATATTAATGAAAATGTGATTTCCGAAAAAAAATCCTGGCCGATCGATAGCTTGCAGATTTTGGGCGGAAATAAATATCTCCTATTTGGATGAAACTCGGTTTATAGGGGCTCTACTATGGCGATCACGAATCTGGCCTTTGTTTGCCGATATTCGAGTCTTAAAGCTATTTCTTCCATCAGTTTGTATTTGTACGATTGGCTGGTGTCCGCCCCGTCTCAGGAGGAAGCGGTTCGCATGCTGGACCGAGCTTTGGCGGTGACGGGGGAGATGGGGTTCCTAGTCAACAAGGGAAAGTCCGTCCTTACCCCCTCTCCCCGCATTACTTGGCTGGGCATGCAATGGGACTCCCGTTCGGCTGCGGTCCGCATCTCGGGGGAAAATGCGGCCAAGCTTCATCAACGCCTCTTCCGGGCCTCGGTGTCCCGTTTTTTGTCAAGGAGGCATTGGGAGTCCCTTCTCGGCTCGCTCAACTTCGCCGCAGAGGTCACTCCCCTAGGCCGCCTTCGTCTCCGTCGCCTTGTCCGGGTGGTGAACACAGCCGTTCCGGTGCGACCCCCCGCGACTTGCTCCGGCCCGTCCCTCCCCTGGCCCTCACACTACTGGACGAGTGGTTGGTGGGGGGTGGTTTCTCCGCGTGGACCGGGTGGCTGCCTCCGCCCCCTACGGTCTTCGTGATGTCGGATGCGTCGGACGTCGGGTGGGGCTACCAATCCTCCGACGGCCGGCAGGGTTTCGGCGGGTGGTCCGGGGTGGAGCGCAGACTCCACATCAACGTCAAGGAGCTGCTGGTTCCTCTTCTCTTCCTCCGATCGAACCCGAGCCCGAACCCGATCGAGATCATTTGTATGTATATATGTAAATAAAATAAATCAACTTTTTTGACTGCAAAAATCCTATAAATTTTGGCCTCAGTTGGTTTTTGGCCTTTTCCGACTAAACTATTGATCTCAACTGAAAAAAGACATAAATACTTTTTGTCCGGTTCGAAGAGATCTATGCAATGGCATAGTCCGTTTAGTCCTAACATGTCATATTCTCGAAATATATCGGTTTTTTAAGTTTTTAAAAAACATTGATATGTGCCTTCATTTATGCATAAATTTCACTTCCGCTTATATACCACCGGATCGGCCTTTAAGAGCTGCATCTTGTATGTTCTATACCATTCTGTCCTTACGTTTATGGTTACTCTGATATTAATTAAAATGTGATTTCCGAAAAAAAATCCTGGACTGCAGCAGACGCCTGCAGATTTTGGGCGGAAATAAAAATCTCCCTATTTGGATGAAACTCGGTTTATAGGGGCTTCTACTCATGACGATCACGAATCTGGCCTTTGTTTGCGGATATTCGATCCTTAAAGCTATTTCTTCCATCTGTTTGCTTATTTACGCCCTAAAATGCATACAAACATTACTCCTTCTCCACTAATATTCATCATTGGGAAAATTACACAGAATAACAAGTATTCACTGCGTCATTATACACAATTATTACTGATATCATTTAAACGTATATATCTTAATAAAAAATATCTTTTTTTCTGGCTGCAAAATTCCTCAAAATTTTGGCCTCATTTGGTTTTTGGCATTTTCCGACAAAACTATTGATCTAAACAGAAATAAGACATAAATACTTTTTGTCCGGTTTGAAGAGATCTCTGCAATGGCATAGTCCGTTTAGTCCTAACATGTCACATTCCCGAAATATATCGTTTTGTTTAGTTTTTAAAAAACATTGATTTGTGCCTTCATTTATGGATGAATTTCAATTCCGCGTATATCATCAAATCGGCCTTTAAGAGCTGCATCTTTTATGTTTTATACAATTTTGTCGTTACGTTTATGGTTACTGTGATATTAATGAAAATGTGATTTCCGAAAAAAAATCCTGGCCGATCGATAGCTTGCAGATTTTGGGCGGAAATAAATATCTCCCTATTTGGATGAAACTCGGTTTATAGGGGCTTCTACTGATGGCGATCACGAATCTGGCCTTTGTTTGCCGATATTCGAGTCTTAAAGCTATTTCTTCCATCAGTTTGTATTTGTACGATTGGCTGGTGTCCGCCCCGTCTCAGGAGGAAGCGGTTCGCATGCTGGACCGAGCTTTGGCGGTGACGGGGGAGATGGGGTTCCTAGTCAACAAGGGAAAGTCCGTCCTTACCCCCTCTCCCCGCATTACTTGGCTGGGCATGCAATGGGACTCCCGTTCGGCTGCGGTCCGCATCTCGGGGGAAAATGCGGCCAAGCTTCATCAACGCCTCTTCCGGGCCTCGGTGTCCCGTTTTTTGTCAAGGAGGCATTGGGAGTCCCTTCTCGGCTCGCTCAACTTCGCCGCAGAGGTCACTCCCCTAGGCCGCCTTCGTCTCCGTCGCCTTGTCCGGGTGGTGAACACAGCCGTTCCGGTGCGACCCCCCGCGACTTGCTCCGGCCCGTCCCTCCCCTGGCCCTCACACTACTGGACGAGTGGTTGGTGGGGGGTGGTTTCTCCGCGTGGACCGGGTGGCTGCCTCCGCCCCCTACGGTCTTCGTGATGTCGGATGCGTCGGACGTCGGGTGGGGCTACCAATCCTCCGACGGCCGGCAGGGTTTCGGCGGGTGGTCCGGGGTGGAGCGCAGACTCCACATCAACGTCAAGGAGCTGCTGGTTCCTCTTCTCTTCCTCCGATCGAACCCGAGCCCGAACCCGATCGAGATCATTTTTATGTATATATGTAAATAAAATAAATCAACTTTTTTGACTGCAAAAATCCTATAAATTTTGGCCTCAGTTGGTTTTTGGCCTTTTCCGACTAAACTATTGATCTCAACTGAAAAAAGACATATATACTTTTTGTCCGGTTCGAAGAGATCTATGCAATGGCATAGTCCGTTTAGTCCTAACATGTCACATTCTCGAAATATATCGGTTTTTTAAGTTTTTTAAAAAACATTGATATGTGCCTTCATTTATGCATAAATTTCACTTCCGCGTATACCACCGGATCGGCCTTTAAGAGCTGCATCTTTTATGTTCTATATCATTTTGTCCTTACGTTTATGGTTACTCTGATACTAATTAAAATGTGATTTCCGAGAAAAAAATCCTGGACTGCAGCAGACGCCTGCAGATTTTGGGCGGAAATAAAAATCTCCCTATTTGGATGAAACTCGGTTATAGGGGCTTCTACTCATGACGATCACGAATCTGGCCTTTGTTTGCGGATATTCGATCCTTAAAGCTATTTCTTCCATCTGTTTGCTTATTTACGCCCTAAAATGCATACAAACATTACTCCTTCTCCACTAATATTCATCATTGGGAAAATTACACAGAATAACAAGTATTCACTGCGTCATTATACACAATTATTACTGATATCATTTAAACGTATATATCTTAATAAAAAATATCTTTTTTTCTGGCTGCAAAATTCCTCAAAATTTTGGCCTCATTTGGTTTTTGGCATTTTCCGACAAAACTATTGATCTAAACAGAAATAAGACATAAATACTTTTTGTCCGGTTTGAAGAGATCTTTGCAATGGCATAGTCCGTTTAGTCCTAACATGTCACATTCCCGAAATATATCGTTTTGTTTAGTTTTTAAAAAACATTGATTTGTGCCTTCATTTATGGATGAATTTCAATTCCGCGTATATCATCAAATCGGCCTTTAAGAGTTGCATCTTTTATGGTCTATACAATTTTGTCCTTACGTTTATGGTTACTGTGATATTAATGAAAATGTGATTTCCGAAAAAAAATCCTGGCCGATCGATAGCTTGCAGATTTTGGGCGGAAATAAATATCTCCCTATTTGGATGAAACTCGGTTTATATGGGCTTCTACTGATGGCGATCACGATTCTGGCCTTTGTTTGCCGATATTCGAGTCTTAAAGCTATTTCTTCCATCAGTTTTTATTTGTACGATTGGCTGGTGTCCGCCCCGTCTCAGGAGGAAGCGGTTCGCATGCTGGACCGAGCTTTGGCGGTGACGGGGGAGATGGGGTTCCTAGTCAACAAGGGAAAGTCCGTCCTTACCCCCTCTCCCCGCATTACTTGGCTGGGCATGCAATGGGACTCCCGTTCGGCTGCGGTCCGCATCTCGGGGGAAAATGCGGCCAAGCTTCATCAACGCCTCTTCCGGGCCTCGGTGTCCCGTTTTTTGTCAAGGAGGCATTGGGAGTCCCTTCTCGGCTCGCTCAACTTCGCCGCAGAGGTCACTCCCCTAGGCCGCCTTCGTCTCCGTCGCCTTGTCCGGGTGGTGAACACAGCCGTTCCGGTGCGACCCCCCGCGACTTGCTCCGGCCCGTCCCTCCCCTGGCCCTCACACTACTGGACGAGTGGTTGGTGGGGGGTGGTTTCTCCGCGTGGACCGGGTGGCTGCCTCCGCCCCCTACGGTCTTCGTGATGTCGGATGCGTCGGACGTCGGGTGGGGCTACCAATCCTCCGACGGCCGGCAGGGTTTCGGCGGGTGGTCCGGGGTGGAGCGCAGACTCCACATCAACGTCAAGGAGCTGCTGGTTCCTCTTCTCTTCCTCCGATCGAACCCGAGCCCGAACCCGATCGAGATCATTTTTATGTATATATGTAAATAAAATAAATCAACTTTTTTGACTGCAAAAATCCTATAAATTTTGGCCTCAGTTGGTTTTTGGCCTTTTCCGACTAAACTATTGATCTCAACTGAAAAAAGACATATATACTTTTTGTCCGGTTCGAAGAGATCTATGCAATGGCATAGTCCGTTTAGTCCTAACATGTCACATTCTCGAAATATATCGGTTTTTTAAGTTTTTTAAAAAACATTGATATGTGCCTTCATTTATGCATAAATTTCACTTCCGCGTATACCACCGGATCGGCCTTTAAGAGCTGCATCTTTTATGTTCTATATCATTTTGTCCTTACGTTTATGGTTACTCTGATACTAATTAAAATGTGATTTCCGAGAAAAAAATCCTGGACTGCAGCAGACGCCTGCAGATTTTGGGCGGAAATAATAATCTCCCTATTTGGATGAAACTCGGTTATAGGGGCTTCTACTCATGACGATCACGAATCTGGCCTTTGTTTGCGGATATTCGATCCTTAAAGCTATTTCTTCCATCTGTTTGCTTATTTACGCCCTAAAATGCATACAAACATTACTCCTTCTCCACTAATATTCATCATTGGGAAAATTACACAGAATAACAAGTATTCACTGCGTCATTATACACAATTATTACTGATATCATTTAAACGTATATATCTTAATAAAAAATATCTTTTTTTCTGGCTGCAAAATTCCTCAAAATTTTGGCCTCATTTGGTTTTTGGCATTTTCCGACAAAACTATTGATCTAAACAGAAATAAGACATAAATACTTTTTGTCCGGTTTGAAGAGATCTTTGCAATGGCATAGTCCGTTTAGTCCTAACATGTCACATTCCCGAAATATATCGTTTTGTTTAGTTTTTAAAAAACATTGATTTGTGCCTTCATTTATGGATGAATTTCAATTCCGCGTATATCATCAAATCGGCCTTTAAGAGTTGCATCTTTTATGATCTATACAATTTTGTCCTTACGTTTATGGTTACTGTGATATTAATGAAAATGTGATTTTCCGAAAAAAAATCCTGGCCGATCGATAGCTTGCAGATTTTGGGCGGAAATAAATATCTCCCTATTGGATGAAACTCGGTTTATAGGGGCTCTACTATGGCGATCACGATTCTGGCCTTTGTTTGCCGATATTCGAGTCTTAAAGCTATTTCTTCCATCAGTTTTTATTTGTACGATTGGCTGGTGTCCGCCCCGTCTCAGGAGGAAGCGGTTCGCATGCTGGACCGAGCTTTGGCGGTGACGGGGGAGATGGGGTTTCAACATAGAGTCCATTACCCCTTCATACTTGGCTGGCAAAGGGATCCTTCGCTCTCCGTCCGAAATCCACTCTCACGNGATTTGTGCCTTCATTTATGGATGAATTTCAATTCCGCGTATATCATCAAATCGGCCTTTAAGAGCTGCATCTTTTAAATCTATACAATTTTGTCGTTACGTTTATGGTTACTGTGATATTAATGAAAATGTGATTTCCGAAAAAAAATCCTGGCCGATCGATAGCTTGCAGATTTTGGGCGGAAATAAATATCTCCCTATTTGGATGAAACTCGGTTTATAGGGGCTTCTACTGATGGCGATCACGAATCTGGCCTTTGTTTGCCGATATTCGAGTCTTAAAGCTATTTCTTCCATCAGTTTGTATTTGTACGATTGGCTGGTGTCCGCCCCGTCTCAGGAGGAAGCGGTTCGCATGCTGGACCGAGCTTTGGCGGTGACGGGGGAGATGGGGTTCTTAGGCAACAAGGGAAAGTCCGTCCTTACCCCCTCTCCCCGCATTACTTGGCTGGGCATGCAATGGGACTCCCGTTCGGCTGCGGTCCGCATCTCGGGGGAAAATGCGGCCAAGCTTCATCAACGCCTCTTCCGGGCCTCGGTGTCCCGTTTTTTGTCAAGGAGGCATTGGGAGTCCCTTCTCGGCTCGCTCAACTTCGCCGCAGAGGTCACTCCCCTAGGCCGCCTTCGTCTCCGTCGCCTTGTCCGGGTGGTGAACACAGCCGTTCCGGTGCGACCCCCCGCGACTTGCTCCGGCCCGTCCCTCCCCTGGCCCTCACACTACTGGACGAGTGGTTGGTGGGGGGTGGTTTCTCCGCGTGGACCGGGTGGCTGCCTCCGCCCCCTACGGTCTTCGTGATGTCGGATGCGTCGGACGTCGGGTGGGGCTACCAATCCTCCGACGGCCGGCAGGGTTTCGGCGGGTGGTCCGGGGTGGAGCGCAGACTCCACATCAACGTCAAGGAGCTGCTGGTTCCTCTTCTCTTCCTCCGATCGAACCCGAGCCCGAACCCGATCGAGATCATTTGTATGTATATATGTAAATAAAATAAATCAACTTTTTTGACTGCAAAAATCCTATAAATTTTGGCCTCAGTTGGTTTTTGGCCTTTTCCGACTAAACTATTGATCTCAACTGAAAAAAGACACATATACTTTTTGTCCGGTTCGAAGAGATCTATGCAATGGCATAGTCCGTTTAGTCCTAACATGTCACATTCTCGAAATATATCGGTTTTTTAAGTTTTTAAAAAACATTGATATGTGCCTTCATTTATGCATAAATTTCACTTCCGCGTATACCACCGGATCGGCCTTTAAGAGCTGCATCTTGTATGTTCTATACCATTCTGTCCTTACGTTTATGGTTACTCTGATATTAATTAAAATGTGATTTCCGAAAAAAAATCCTGGACTGCAGCAGACGCCTGCAGATTTTGGGCGGAAATAAAAATCTCCCTATTTGGATGAAACTCGGTTATAGGGGCTTCTACTCATGACGATCACGAATCTGGCCTTTGTTTGCGGATATTCGATCCTTAAAGCTATTTCTTCAATCTGTTTGCTTATTTACGCTCTATAAATGCATACAAACATTACTCCTTCTCCACTAATATTCATCATTGGGAAAATTACACAGAATAACAAGTATTCACTGCGTCATTATACACAATTATTACTGAGATCATTTCAACGTATATATGTTAATACAAAATATCTTTCTTTTTCTGGCTGCAAAATTCCTCAAAATTTTGGCCTCATTTGTTTTTTGGCATTTTCCGACAAAACTATTGATCTAAACAGAAATAAGACATAAATACTTTTTGTCCGGTTTGAAGAGATCTTGCAATGGCATAGTCCGTTTAGTCCTAAATGTCACATTCTCGAAATATATCGTTTTGTTAGTTTTTTAAAAAACATTGATTTGTGCCTTCATTTATGGATGAATTTCAATTCGCGTATATCATCAAATCGGCCTTTAAGAGCTGCATCTTTTATGTTTTATACAATTTTGTCGTTTACGTTTATGGTTACTGTGATATTAATGAAAATGTGATTTCCGAAAAAAAATCCTGGCCGATCGATAGCTTGCAGATTTTGGGCGGAAATAAATATCTCCTATTTGGATGAAACTCGGTTTATAGGGGCTTCTACTGATGGCGATCACGAATCTGGCCTTTGTTTGCCGATATTCGAGTCTTAAAGCTATTTCTTCCATCAGTTTGTATTGTACGATGGCTGGTGTCCGCCCCGTCTCAGGAGGAAGCGGTTCGCATGCTGGACCGAGCTTTGGCGGTGACGGGGGAGATGGGGTTCCTAGTCAACAAGGGAAAGTCCGTCCTTACCCCCTCTCCCCGCATTACTTGGCTGGGCATGCAATGGGACTCCCGTTCGGCTGCGGTCCGCATCTCGGGGGAAAATGCGGCCAAGCTTCATCAACGCCTCTTCCGGGCCTCGGTGTCCCGTTTTTTGTCAAGGAGGCATTGGGAGTCCCTTCTCGGCTCGCTCAACTTCGCCGCAGAGGTCACTCCCCTAGGCCGCCTTCGTCTCCGTCGCCTTGTCCGGGTGGTGAACACAGCCGTTCCGGTGCGACCCCGCGACTTGCTCCGGCCCGTCCCTCCCCTGGCCCTCACACTACTGGACGAGTGGTTGGTGGGGGCGGTTTCTCCGCGTGGACCGGGTGGCTGCCTCCGCCCCCTACGGTCTTCGTGATGTCGGATGCGTCGGACGTCGGGTGGGGCTACCAATCCTCCGACGGCCGGCAGGGTTTCGGCGGGTGGTCCGGGGTGGAGCGCAGACTCCACATCAACGTCAAGGAGCTGCTGGTTCCTCTTCTCTTCCTCCGATCGAACCCGAGCCCGAACCCGATCGAGATCATTTTATGTATATATGTAAATAAAATAAATCAACTTTTTTGACTGCAAAAATCCTATAAATTTTGGCCTCAGTTGGTTTTTGGCCTTTTCCGACTAAACTATTGATCTCAACTGAAAAAAGACACATATACTTTTTGTCCGGTTCGAAGAGATCTATGCAATGGCATAGTCCGTTTAGTCCTAACATGTCACATTCTCGAAATATATCGGTTTTTTAAGTTTTTAAAAAACATTGATATGTGCCTTCATTTATGCATAAATTTCACTTCCGCGTATACCACCGGATCGGCCTTTAAGAGCTGCATCTTGTATGTTCTATACCATTCTGTCCTTACGTTTATGGTTACTCTGATATTAATTAAAATGTGATTTCCGAAAAAAAATCCTGGACTGCAGCAGACGCCTGCAGATTTTGGGCGGAAATAAAAATCTCCCTATTTGGATGAAACTCGGTTTATAGGGGCTTCTACTCATGACGATCACGAATCTGGCCTTTGTTTGCGGATATTCGATCCTTAAAGCTATTTCTTCCATCTGTTTGCTTATTTACGCCCTATAAATGCATACAAACATTACTCCATCTCCACAAATATTCATCATTGGGAAAATTACACAGAATAACAAGTATTCTTTGCGTCATTATACACAATTAATACTGAGATCATTTCAACGTATATATGTTAATAAAAAATAACTTTTTTTCTGGCTGCAAAATTCCTCAAAATTTTGGCCTCATATGGTTTTTGGCATTTTCCGACAAAACTATTGATCTAAACAGAAATAAGACAAATACTTTTTGTCCGGATTGAAGAGATCTATGCAATGGCATAGTCCGTTTAGTCCTAACATGTCACATTCTTGAAATATATCGTTTTGTTTAGTTTTTAAAAAACATTGATTTGTGCCTTCATTTATGGATGAATTTCAATTCCATGTATATCATCAAATCGGCCTTTAAGAGCTGCATCTTTTATGTTCTATACAATGTTGTCCTTACGTTTATGGTTACTGTGATATTAATGAAAATGTGATTTCCGAAAAAAAATCCTGGCCGATCGATAGCTTGCAGATTTTGGGCGGAAATAAATATCTCCCTATTTGGATGAAACTCGGTTTATAGGGGCTGCTACTAATGGCGATCACGAATCTGGCCTTTGTTTGCCGATATTCGAGTCTTAAAGCTATTTCTTCCATCAGTTTGTATTTGTACGATTGGCTGGTGTCCGCCCCGTCTCAGGAGGAAGCGGTTCGCATGCTGGACCGAGCTTTGGCGGTGACGGGGGAGATGGGGTTCCTAGTCAACAAGGGAAAGTCCGTCCTTACCCCCTCTCCCCGCATTACTTGGCTGGGCATGCAATGGGACTCCCGTTCGGCTGCGGTCCGCATCTCGGGGGAAAATGCGGCCAAGCTTCATCAACGCCTCTTCCGGGCCTCGGTGTCCCGTTTTTTGTCAAGGAGGCATTGGGAGTCCCTTCTCGGCTCGCTCAACTTCGCCGCAGAGGTCACTCCCCTAGGCCGCCTTCGTCTCCGTCGCCTTGTCCGGGTGGTGAACACAGCCGTTCCGGTGCGACCCCCCGCGACTTGCTCCGGCCCGTCCCTCCCCTGGCCCTCACACTACTGGACGAGTGGTTGGTGGGGGGTGGTTTCTCCGCGTGGACCGGGTGGCTGCCTCCGCCCCCTACGGTCTTCGTGATGTCGGATGCGTCGGACGTCGGGTGGGGCTACCAATCCTCCGACGGCCGGCAGGGTTTCGGCGGGTGGTCCGGGGTGGAGCGCAGACTCCACATCAACGTCAAGGAGCTGCTGGTTCCTCTTCTCTTCCTCCGATCGAACCCGAGCCCGAACCCGATCGAGATCATTTTTATGTATATATGTAAATAAAATAAATCAACTTTTTTGACTGCAAAAATCCTATAAATTTTGGCCTCAGTTGGTTTTTGGCCTTTTCCGACTAAACTATTGATCTCAACTGAAAAAAGACACATATACTTTTTGTCCGGTTCGAAGAGATCTATGCAATGGCATAGTCCGTTTAGTCCTAACATGTCACATTCTCGAAATATATCGGTTTTTTAAGTTTTTAAAAAACATTGATATGTGCCTTCATTTATGCATAAATTTCACTTCCGCGTATACCACCGGATCGGCCTTTAAGAGCTGCATCTTGTATGTTCTATACCATTCTGTCCTTACGTTTATGGTTACTCTGATATTAATTAAAATGTGATTTCCGAAAAAAAATCCTGGACTGCAGCAGACGCCTGCAGATTTTTGGCGGAAAAAAAAACTCCCTATTTGGATGAGACTCGGTTATAGGGGCTTCTACTCATGACGATCACGAATCTGGCCTTTGTTTGCGGATATTCGATCCTTAAAGCTATTTCTTCAATCTGTTTGCTTATTTACGCTCTATAAATGCATACAAACATTACTCCTTCTCCACTAATATTCATCATTGGGAAAATTACACAGAATAACAAGTATTCACTGCGTCATTATACACAATTATTACTGAGATCATTTCAACGTATATATGTTAATACAAAATATCTTTTTTTCTGGCTGCAAAATTCCTCAAAATTTTGGCCTCATTTGGTTTTTGGCATTTTCCGACAAAACTATTGATCTAAACAGAAATAAGACATAAATACTTTTTGTCCGGTTTGAAGAGATCTCTGCAACGGCATAGTCCGTTTAGTCCTAACATGTCACATTCTCGAAATATATCGTTTTGTTTAGTTTTTAAAAAACATTGATTTGTGCCTTCATTTATGGATGAATTTCAATTCCGCGTATATCATCAAATCGGCCTTTAAGAGCTGCATCTTTTATGTTTTATACAATTTTGTCGTTACGTTATGGTTACTGTGATATTAATGAAAATGTGATTTCCGAAAAAAAAAACCTGGCCGATCGATAGCTTGCAGATTTTGGGCGGAAATAAATATCTCCCTATTGGATGAAACTCGGTTTATAGGGGGTGCTACTAATGGCATCACGAATCTGGCCTTGTTTGCCGATATTCGAGTCTTAAAGCTATTTCTTCCATCAGTTTGTATTTGTACGATTGGCTGGTGTCCGCCCCGTCTCAGGAGGAAGCGGTTCGCATGCTGGACCGAGCTTTGGCGGTGACGGGGGAGATGGGGTTCCTAGTCAACAAGGGAAAGTCCGTCCTTACCCCCTCTCCCCGCATTACTTGGCTGGGCATGCAATGGGACTCCCGTTCGGCTGCGGTCCGCATCTCGGGGGAAAATGCGGCCCAAACTTCATCAACGCCTCTTCCGGGCCTCGGTGTCCCGTTTTTTGTCAAGGAGGCATTGGGAGTCCCTTCTCGGCTCGCTCAACTTCGCCGCAGAGGTCACTCCCCTAGGCCGCCTTCGTCTCCGTCGCCTTGTCCGGGTGGTGAACACAGCCGTTCCGGTGCGACCCCCCGCGACTTGCTCCGGCCCGTCCCTCCCCTGGCCCTCACACTACTGGACGAGTGGTTGGGTGGGGGGTGGTTCTCCGCGTGGACCGGGTGGCTGCCTCCGCCCCCTACGGTCTTCGTGATGTCGGATGCGTCGGACGTCGGGTGGGGCTACCAATCCTCCGACGGCCGGCAGGGTTTCGGCGGGTGGTCCGGGGTGGAGCGCAGACTCCACATCAACGTCAAGGAGCTGCTGGTTCCTCTTCTCTTCCTCCGATCGAACCCGAGCCCGAACCCGATCGAGATCCCTTTTTATGTATATATGTAAATAAAATAAATCAAATTTTTTGACTGCAAAAATCCTATAAATTTTGGCCTCAGTTGGTTTTTGGCCTTTTCCGACTAAACTATTGATCTCAACTGAAAAAAGACACTATACTTTTTGTCCGGTTCGAAGAGATCTATGGGAATGGCATAGTCCGTTTAGTCTAACATGTCACATTCTCGAAATATATCGGTTTTTTAAGTTTTTAAAAAACATTGATATGTGCCTTCATTTATGCATAAATT
Organism: Chionoecetes opilio; assembly: GCA_016584305.1. Classification (NCBI taxonomy): domain Eukaryota; kingdom Metazoa; phylum Arthropoda; class Malacostraca; order Decapoda; family Majidae; genus Chionoecetes; species Chionoecetes opilio. The sequence goes on along the minus strand of JACEEZ010004504.1, from coordinate 69,623 downwards.
TCACTTTCCGCGTATACCACCGGATCGGCCTTTAAGAGCTGCATCTTGATGTTCTATACCATTCTGTCCTTAAAGTTTATGGTTACTCTGATATTAATTAAAATGTGATTTCCGAAAAAATCCTGGACTGCAGCAGACGCCTGCAGATTTTGGGCGGAAATAAAAATCTCCCTATTTGGATGAAACTCGGTTATAGGGGCTTCTATCATGACGATCACGAATCTGGCCTTTGTTTGCGGATATTCGATCCTTAAAGCTATTTCTTCAATCTGTTTGCTTATTTACGCTCTATAAATGCATACAAACATTACTCCTTCTCCACTAATATTCATCATTGGGAAAATTACACAGAATAACAAGTATTCACTGCGTCATTATACACAATTATTACTGAGATCATTTCAACGTATATATGTTAATACAAAATATCTTTTTTTCTGGCTGCAAAATTCCTCAAATTTGGCCTCATTTGGTTTTGGCATTTTCCGACAAAACTATTGATCTAAACAGAAATAAGACATAAATACTTTTTGTCCGGTTGAAGAGATCTCTGCAATGGCATAGTCCGTTTAGTCCTAACATGTCACATTCTCGAAATATATCGTTTGTTTAGTTTTTAGAAAAACATTGATTTGTGCCTTCATTTATGGATGAATTTCAATTCCGCGTATCATCATCAAATCGGCCTTTAAGAGCTGCATCTTTTATGTTTTATACAATTGTCGTTACGTTTATGGTTACTGTGATATTAATGAAAATGTGATTTCCGAAAAAAATCCTGGCCGATCGATAGCTTGCAGATTTTGGCGGAAATAAATATCTCCCTATTGGATGAAACTCGTTTATAGGGGCTGCTACTAATGGCATCACGAATCTGGCCTTTGTTTGCCGATATTCGAGTCTTAAAGCTATTTCTTCCATCAGTTTGTATTTGTACGATTGGCTGGTGTCCGCCCCGTCTCAGGAGGAAGCGGTTCGCATGCTGGACCGAGCTTTGGCGGTGACGGGGAGATGGGGTTTCCTAGTCAACAAGGGAAAGTCCGTCCTTACCCCTCTCCCCGCATTACTTGGCTGGGCATGCAATGGGACTCCCGTTCGGCTGCGGTCCGCATCTCGGGGAAAATGCGCCAAGCTCATCAACGCCTCTTCCGGCCTCGGTGTCCCGTTTTTTTGTCAAGGAGGCATTGGGAGTCCCTTCTCGGCTCGCTCAACTTCGCCGCAGAGGTCACTCCCCTAGGCCGCCTTCGTCTCCGTCGCCTTGTCCGGGTGGTGAACACAGCCGTTCCGGTGCGACCCCCCGCGACTTGCTCCGGCCCGTCCCTCCCCTGGCCCTCACACTACTGGACGAGTGGTTGGTGGGGGGTGGTTTCTCCGCGTGGACCGGGTGGCTGCCTCCGCCCCCTACGGTCTTCGTGATGTCGGATGCGTCGGACGTCGGGTGGGGCTACCAATCCTCCGACGGCCGGCAGGGTTTCGGCGGGTGGTCCGGGGTGGAGCGCAGACTCCACATCAACGTCAAGGAGCTGCTGGTTCCTCTTCTCTTCCTCCGATCGAACCCGAGCCCGAACCCGATCGAGATCATTTGTATGTATATATGTAAATAAAATAAATCAACTTTTTTGACTGCAAAAATCCTATAAATTTTGGCCTCAGTTGGTTTTTGGCCTTTTCCGACTAAACTATTGATCTCAACTGAAAAAAGACACATATACTTTTTGTCCGGTTCGAAGAGATCTATGCAATGGCATAGTCCGTTTAGTCCTAACATGTCACATTCTCGAAATATATCGGTTTTTTAAGTTTTTAAAAAACATTGATATGTGCCTTCATTTATGCATAAATTTCACTTCCGCGTATACCACCGGATCGGCCTTTAAGAGCTGCATCTTGTATGTTCTATACCATTCTGTCCTTACGTTTATGGTTACTCTGATATTAATTAAAATGTGATTTCCGAGAAAAAAATCCTGGACTGCTGCAGACGCCTGCAGATTTTGGGCGGAAATAAAAATCTCCCTATTTGGATGAAACTCGGTTATAGGGGCTTCTACTCATGACGATCACGAATCTGGCCTTTGTTTGCGGATATTCGATCCTTAAAGCTATTTCTTCAATCTGTTTGCTTATTTACGCTCTATAAATGCATACAAACATTACTCCTTCTCCACTAATATTCATCATTGGGAAAATTACACAGAATAACAAGTATTCACTGCGTCATTATACACAATTATTACTGATATCATTTAAACGTATATATGTTAATAAATTTTTTTTCTTTTTCTGGCTGCAAAATTCCTCAAAATTTTGGCCTCATTTGGTTTTTGGCATTTTCCGACAAAACTATTGATCTAAACAGAAATAAGACATAAATACTTTTTGTCCGGTTTGAAGAGATCTCTGCAATGGCATAGTCCGTTTAGTCCTAACATGTCACATTCTCGAAATATATCGTTTTGTTTAGTTTTTAAAAAACATTGATTTGTGCCTTCATTTATGGATGAATTTCAATTCCATGTATATCATCAAATCGGCCTTTAAGAGCTGCATCTTTTATGTTTTATACAATTTTGTCGTTACGTTTATGGTTACTGTGATATTAATGAAAATGTGATTTCCGAAAAAAAATCCTGGCCGATCGATAGCTTGCAGATTTTGGGCGGAAATAAATATCTCCCTATTTGGATGAAACTCGGTTTATAGGGGCTTCTACTGATGGCGATCACGAATCTGGCCTTTGTTTGCCGATATTCGAGTCTTAAAGCTATTTCTTCCATCAGTTTGTATTTGTACGATTGGCTGGTGTCCGCCCCGTCTCAGGAGGAAGCGGTTCGCATGCTGGACCGAGCTTTGGCGGTGACGGGGGAGATGGGGTTCCTAGTCAACAAGGGAAAGTCCGTCCTTACCCCCTCTCCCCGCATTACTTGGCTGGGCATGCAATGGGACTCCCGTTCGGCTGCGGTCCGCATCTCGGGGGAAAATGCGGCCAAGCTTCATCAACGCCTCTTCCGGGCCTCGGTGTCCCGTTTTTTGTCAAGGAGGCATTGGGAGTCCCTTCTCGGCTCGCTCAACTTCGCCGCAGAGGTCACTCCCCTAGGCCGCCTTCGTCTCCGTCGCCTTGTCCGGGTGGTGAACACAGCCGTTCCGGTGCGACCCCCCGCGACTTGCTCCGGCCCGTCCCTCCCCTGGCCCTCACACTACTGGACGAGTGGTTGGTGGGGGGTGGTTTCTCCGCGTGGACCGGGTGGCTGCCTCCGCCCCCTACGGTCTTCGTGATGTCGGATGCGTCGGACGTCGGGTGGGGCTACCAATCCTCCGACGGCCGGCAGGGTTTCGGCGGGTGGTCCGGGGTGGAGCGCAGACTCCACATCAACGTCAAGGAGCTGCTGGTTCCTCTTCTCTTCCTCCGATCGAACCCGAGCCCGAACCCGATCGAGATCATTTGTATGTATATATGTAAATAAAATAAATCAACTTTTTTGACTGCAAAAATCCTATAATTTTGGCCTCAGTTGGTTTTTGGCCTTTTCCGACTAAACTATTGATCTCAACTGAAAAAAGACACATATACTTTTTGTCCGGTTCGAAGAGATCTATGCAATGGCATAGTCCGTTTAGTCCTAACATGTCACATTCTCGAAATATATCGGTTTTTTAAGTTTTTAAAAAACATTGATATGTGCCTTCATTTATGCATAAATTTCACTTCCGCGTATACCACCGGATCGGCCTTTAAGAGCTGCATCTTGTATGTTCTATACCATTCTGTCCTTACGTTTATGGTTACTCTGATATTAATTAAAATGTGATTTCCGAAAAAAAATCCTGGACTGCAGCAGACGCCTGCAGATTTTGGGCGGAAATAAAAATCTCCCTATTTGGATGAAACTCGGTTATAGGGGCTTCTACTCATGACGATCACGAATCTGGCCTTTGTTTGCGGATATTCGATCCTTAAAGCTATTTCTTCCATCTGTTTGCTTATTTACGCCCTATAAATGCATACAAACATTACTCCATCTCCACAAATATTCATCATTGGGAAAATTACACAGAATAACAAGTATTCTTTGCGTCATTATACACAATTAATACTGAGATCATTTCAACGTATATATGTTAATAAAAAATAACTTTTTTTCTGGCTGCAAAATTCCTCAAAATTTTGGCCTCATTTGGTTTTTGGCATTTTCCGACAAAACTATTGATCTAAACAGAAATAAGACATAAATACTTTTTGTCCGGTTTGAAGAGATCTCTGCAATGGCATAGTCCGTTTAGTCCTAACATGTCACATTCTCGAAATATATCGTTTTGTTTAGTTTTTAAAAAACATTGATTTGTGCCTTCATTTATGGATGAATTTCAATTCCGCGTATATCATCAAATCGGCCTTTAAGAGCTGCATCTTTTATGTTTTATACAATTTTGTCGTTACGTTTATGGTTACTGTGATATTAATGAAAATGTGATTTCCGAAAAAAAATCCTGGCCGATCGATAGCTTGCAGATTTTGGGCGGAAATAAATATCTCCCTATTTGGATGAAACTCGGTTTATAGGGGCTTCTACTGATGGCGATCACGAATCTGGCCTTTGTTTGCCGATATTCGAGTCTTAAAGCTATTTCTTCCATCAGTTTGTATTTGTACGATTGGCTGGTGTCCGCCCCGTCTCAGGAGGAAGCGGTTCGCATGCTGGACCGAGCTTTGGCGGTGACGGGGGAGATGGGGTTCCTAGTCAACAAGGGAAAGTCCGTCCTTACCCCCTCTCCCCCAACGGCTGGCCTGTGGAAATTTTTTCCCCTGCCCCCGGGGGGAAAAATGGGGGCAAGTTCCCCCTTTTCGGGGGGCCCCCGTTTTTTGAAGGAGGCTTGGGGTTTTTGGGGTGTCACCCCGGAGAGGTCCCCCCTACCCCTTTTCTCCCGTTTTGGCCGGGGGAAACCCTTGGGGGCCCCCCCGGAGCCCGGCCCTCCCCCTCCCGGCCCCCCCTCCCTTTTTTTTGGGGGGGGGGGGGGGGAGGGGGCCCCCCGGGGCCCCCCCTTCGGGCGGGGGCTCACCCCCGGGGGGGCCTCCCCCCCGCCGGGGGCCGGGGCCGGGGGGGCAACCCCCAAAAAACCCCCGGGCCCCCTTTCCTCCCTTTCATCCCCCGACCCCCAAAGTCGGTTTTTTTTTAAAAAAAAAAAAAAATTTTTTTTTGCTAAAAAACCATTTTTGGCCTCGTTGGTTTTTTTTCCGAAAACGCTCCAAAAAAAGCCGGGGGGGGGGGCCCCGGGGAAAGGTTCGGGCTTCCTTTGCCCAAAACAGCACCTTTAAAAATTTTCTTTTTTTTTTAATTTTTTAAAAAACATTTTTCCCTTTCAATCATAAATTTCCTTCCGGTTCCCCGGAGGTTTTAAAATTTGATTTTCATAAGCCTTAACTTTTTTTTTCCCCTTGAAAAAAAAAAAAAATTTTTCCGAAAAAAACCCCCCCCCGAAAATTTTGGGGGAAAAAAAACCCCTTTTTTGGGGAAAATCTTTTATATTTCAATCTGAACACTCGGCCTTTGGTTTTGCATTTTATTTAAACTTTTTCTATTTTTTTAACCCTAAAAAAAAAAATTTCCCCCAAAAAATTTTGGGAAAAAACCCCCCAAAAAATTTTTTTGCGAAAAAAATTTTTAAATTTTAATTAAAGTTAATAAAAAAATTTTTTTGGCAAAAATTTTAAAAAAATTTTGCCTATTTTTTCTTTTTCCCGAAAAACTTTTATCAAAAAAAAAAAAATACTTTTTTCCAAAAATTTTTGGGAAAAACCAAAAAAAATTTCTTTTTTTCCCTTTTAAAATTTTAAAATTTTTTTTTTTTAAAAAAAATTTTTTGTTTTTAAATTAATTTTCCCATTCGGAAAAATGGGCCCAAAAATTGATCAAAAATTTTAAAATTTTTTATTTTTTTGGGTTCCGTTTTTTTTAAAAGGATTTGAAAAAAAATCCTCCCCGGGGAATTTTGAATTTTGGGGGCAAATAAAAACTTTTGGTTCTTTTTAACTTTTCAATCTACAAATCCCCTTTTGGGGGGGTTTATTTTAAACATTTTTTTTTAATTTGAAAAAAAGGCTGGGTCCCCCCCGGAGGAAGCTTGCATTGGGGAAAAATTTCTAGGGGAATTTTTTTAGCCAAAAGGGCCCCAAACCCCCTTCCCCGATTTTGGCTCATAACCCCCTTTGGGGGGGCCCCCCGGGGGAAAAATGGGGCCCGTTTCAAACCCCTTTTGGGGCCCTTTGTTTTTTTTAAGAGGGGGCAGGGGAGTCCCTTCTCCCCTCCCCCCAAAATTCCCCCAAAGGCCGCCTTCCTTTCCCGCCCCGTCCGGGGGGGAAAAACCCCCGCCCCCCCCCCCTTTTGGGGGCCCCCCCCCGGCCCCAAGGGAGGGGGGGGGGGGGGTTTTTCTCCGCGGGCCCCCCTGGCGCCCCCCCCCCCCTGGGCTTCCGGGGGGGGCCGCGCCCGGGGGTAAAACCCCCCGACCCCATTTTTCGGGGGGGTTTGGGGGGGGCCCTCCACTCAAGCAGGGGGTGGGGTTCCCCCCCCCCTCTCCCCCCCGGGGGGGCCCCCGAGCCCGAACCCCTGGACTTTTTTGGGGGGGGGTTTTTTAAAAAAATCTTTTTGAAAAAAAACCAAAAATTTTTCCCCAGGGTTTTGGCCTTTTCCCTAAATTTTTAAATAAAAAAACTTTTTTTTCCCCCGGGAACATCAAGGCATTTTTACCTAAATTAAAATTTTCCAAATTTTGGTTTTTTATTTTTTAAAAAAATTTTGGTTTCTTTTCCCTAAATTTATTTCCCAAAAAAAAACCCCCATCCCTTTAAAAGGGTCGAGTTCTATTTTTTTCCCTTCGTTTATTTACTTATATTTTAAAATTTTTTAAAAAACCTGGATGGGCCCTTTTTTTTTGGGGCAAATAAAACCCCCCCCTTTTATAACCGTTTTGGGGGCTCATTGAAAAATTCCTTTGTTTGGGGTTTGTCCTTAAATTTTAATTGTTTAAAAAAAATTTTTTTTAAATGCAAAAAAACTTATTTTCCCCAAATAATTTAAATTAAAAATCTTTTTTTTTATAAAAAAGGGGGGGGCTTTCAGTATATTTTAAAAAATTCTTTTTTCCCTGTTTCCTTTTTTCCCCCCTTTTTGGTTTTTTTTCCCCCAAAATATTATCTGAAATAAGAATAAATTTTTTCCGTTTAAAAAATTTCCTGAGATACCCCCATTAAATGTAATTTAAAAAATACTTTTTTTTTTTTAAAAAACTTTTTTGCCTTTTTTTGGGGTTTTAAAAACCCTAAAAGGGCCAAAGGGGAAACTTTTTGTTTTAAACTTTTTGTTTACGTTTATTTTTGAATTTAAATTGTTTTAAAAAAAACCGGGGGTTAAATTTCATTTTGGGGAAAAAAATTTCCCCCATTTATAAAATTTTTAAAAGGGGCCTACTAGGGGATACATTGGTTTTTTCCTTTTGGTCAAAAGTATTTTTTTTTTTTTTTGGATGGGGGTGGGGGGCCCCCCGGAAACTTTTGAGGGGACCATTTTTCGGGGGGAATGGGGTTCCTGGGGGCAAAAGGGAAACCCTTTTCCCCGATTTGGGGGGGGTTTTCAATGGGAGTTGGGGGGGGGGTTTCCCCTCGGGGAAAAAGCGGCCTTTTTAAACGCCTTGGGCCCCGGTGGGGGGGGGTTTTTTTTCAAAGGAGGGGTTTTTTTCCCTTCCCCAGGGGGGGGACAGCGGGTCCCGGGGCCCCCCCTTTTTCCCGGGGGAAAACGCCCCTAAAACCCCCCCTTCCCCCCCCCCCCCCCCCCCTATGGGGAGTTTTGGGGGGGTTTTTTCCCGCGGGCCCCTCCCCCCCCCCCCCTTTTTTCGGCTTCGGGGTGGGGGCCGGCTTTCGGGGGGGGCCCAAATCCTCCGCCCCCGGGGGGGTTTCGGCGGGTGTGGGGGGGCGGCCCCCTACCCCCGGGTTTGGCCTCCCCCTTTCCTCCGTGCCCCCGGCCCAAACCCGTGGGTTTTGGGAAAATTTTTTTTAAAAAAAATTCCTTTTTGTGAAAAATCCAAAAATTTTTGGCCCTTTGGTTTTTTTTTTCCACAAATTTTTAAACTAAAAAAAAACTTTTTGTTTTTAAAAAATTTAAATCAACCCTTTTTTAAAAAATTAATTTCGTATTTTTTTTTTTTTTAAAAACCTTTAATTTTTAAGCAAAATTTATTTTCCGCGATCCCCATGGCCAAAAAATTTTTTTTTCTAACATTCCCCTTTAAAAATGGTTTTTATTTAAAAAATGTTTTTTTAAAAAAAATCCACTCGCCCCCTTTTTGGGCAAAAAAAAACCCCCCTTTTGGGTAAATCTTTTTGGGGTTTAAAATTACTCCGATTTTTTGTTTCGGAAACCCTTTAAACTTTTTTTCCACGTTTCATTTCCCCCAAAAATTAAAACTTATTTTTCCCCAAAAAACCCTTGGGAAAATTACCAAAATCTTTTTTTGCGATTCCTTTTCTAATCTTTATTTATTTCCAAAAAATAAACTTTTTTTTTTCCAAATTCTCAAATTGGAAATTTTTGGTAAATTTTCCACCTATTTTTACAAAATAAACTATATCTTTTCCGTTTAATTTCAAATGTTTTTTCGTCAAAATTCCTCAAATTTGTATTGTTTTTGTTTTTAAAACTATTGATCTCAGTAGATAAATATTTTTCCGGTTAAAAATCTCAATCGGCCTTTAAGCCTCTTTTTATTTAAAATTTGTTTTGTTTTAGTTATTAAAAAATAAAATTTGTTATTTGGAAAAATTTTCCTTCCGTAATACTTCAATGGCCTTAAACTCCTCTTTATGTTTATAAATTGCTAGGGTTTTAAGCGTTACTTGGATAAATCCCTTTGTTTTCCGAAACCCAAAGTTTCTTGCAGTTTTTTTGGCGGATTTCCCCCTTTGGATAAAACCGGTTTAGGCCTTTACGTGGCGTGAATCGGTTGTTCCCGAAGAGCCCGTCCTTTCCCACTTTTTGGCTGGGCGGGAGGCCCCGTCTCGGGGGCCGTTCGGAATGCCGAAGCTTAACATGCCGGGGGTGGGGTCCTTTTTTGAAAGCCGCTTCCCCTTTTTCCCGCTTAACTTGGCAGGGCATCTGGGCCTTCCCCGTCGCGGGTCGTCCGGGGGAAAACGCCGTTCTCAACCCCCCGGACCCCTCGGGCCCTTTTCGGCCCCCAAATTGGGAGTTTTGGTGTCTTCCCCCGAGGGTCTCCCCGGCCCCCTTTCCCGGTCCGTGTTGTCCGGTGGTGAAAACGCCGTTGGTGCACCCCCCGACGGCCGCGGGTTTCCTTCCGGTACCAACTACAATTTTTGGGGGGTTTCTTCCCTTCCTCCCCCTCGCCCAGGCCCGAACCCGGATGGTCATTTTTGATAAATTACCCAGGTTTGGGGGGGGTCCGGGGGAAATTTCCATCACCCGGGGTTTTTGGGCCTTTTCCCCTCCCGACCCAAACCCGAAAAACCCATCGAATCTTTTTTGTTTGTAAATAAAAAAAACAATTTTTTGCAAAATCCAAATTTTGTATTGGTTTTTGGTTTTTTAAAAATTATTGTCTCATTTGAAAAAACATTTTTTTTCCGGCCCAAGAGTAGCGGGATCTTTATTTCTAACTTTCCCTTTTTAATTTATGGTTTTAATTTTTTAAAAAAAAATTGATTTGAAAAAATGCTAAATCACCCGCTTCCAGGTGGCGTAAAACTCTTTGATGCTAACTTCGGTCTTAGTTTATTTCTCGATATAATTTGTGTTTTCCCGAAAAAATCCTTTTTCCAAACGTTTGCATTTGGGCGCTAAAATCTCCATTTATCTCCTTTATGGGATTTTAAAAATCATGACATCACAAATTTCCCGTTTCAATCGTCTTAACATTTCTAATCTTTCTTATTAGTTATAAATGATAAAACTTTTTCTCAAAATTAAAAATTTTTGGGGCTCAGGTCAGTTTCCCATTATAAACAAAATAGAACATTTAACTTTTGGTTTAAAATTTTTCTGGGCAAAATTAAATTTTGGCCTCAATGGTTTTTGGATTTCCGTTTGTTTAAATTTAAAAAACATTACTTTTTGTCGATTGAAGGATCTTGCAATCATACCGTTTGGGCCTAACATCCTTTTTGTTATCTTTTTTTTGTTTACTTGATGGTCCTTTTTTAAAGATGAAATTATTCCGAAATCCGTTTTTAAGCTGCATTTTATTTTAATAAATTTCCCTTAGTTATGGTACTGGTTTAAATGAAATGTGTTTTCCGAAAAAATCCTTTGGTCGTTTGCTTCAAAATTTTGGCATAATATCTTATTTGGAGAAATCGGTGTTGGGCTCCCTAAGGGAGGCGATTCCAATTGGCCGTTTGCGGTAGAGATGTTCTTCACAGGGTATTTCTACTTCCCCGGTCCGCGTCTCAGGAGGAGCTGCTCGGCCGCTGGGCCCCCGGGGGAAACGGGGAAGTTCCTAGTCCGGGGGGTCCGTTTCCCTCAGGGCTTTTTGGGGGATCTGGCTCCCTCCTCGGCCGCATTCGGGAAATCGGCCGCTTCTCCCGCCTTTCCGGGTGGTGTCCCGTTTTTGGCGGCTTGGGGTCCCTCTCGGCTCCTCAACTTCGCCGAGGGTTTGGGCTTGTTCCTCCGCTTGGCCGGGTGGTGCCCCGCCTCCGGTCGCCCCCACGATGCTCCGGCCCGCCCCCCTGGCCTAACACTCCGGACGAGGGTTTTGGGGGGGGGTTCCCGTGGGACCGGCTGCCCCCCCTACGTCTCGGAGGGTCGTGCTGGCCCCTTTCTCCTTCCTCCGCGGCCGGCGTTCGGCTTTGTTGTTGTAGAATAAATCAACTAGGACTGCGTTCCTTTTTTTCCCGTTGGGCCCCGACAAACATTATTATTATGAAAAAAATAAATCAATTTTTTTTGTCTTCAAAATCCTATAATGGCTGTGGTTTTGGCTTTAACAACATTTCTAACGAAAAATAATTTTTTGTGTTAAAAAACTTGAATGGCTTCCTTTAGTCAAAAATTGTCATTTCCCCGGGATTTAAAAGGTTTTTAAAGTTTTAAAAAACCATTTGTCCTTCTTTAGGGTTAATTTATTGTTATACCAAAAATCGGTTTAAAAGGGCTGAAATTTGTGCATAAAAATTCCCCCTTTATTTGGTGGAATTATTAAAGGTGTTTCACCCCTGACTCACGACCTGCGTTTGGGGCGGAAATATTCCTATTTATAAACTCTTTATGGCTTTAACTCATACAATCACCAATCTCCTTTCCATATTCTCTAAACTTTTTCCTCCAATTTCATCGCCTAAAAATTTAACAAAATTCTCCATTCACAAATATTATTGGAAAAATACCGTCAAATTCTTCTCATTCCCATTTTGGCATTTTCCCAACATATTGTTAAAACAAAATCGCTAAAAAAATTTCCTTTTGGCCAAAAGGTTTTGGCATTCTTTGCCAAACATTATCTAAAAAATACTTTTTTTTTGAAAAGATTTCCCTTCATTGGGTTTATCCTAATTCACATCGTTTACTGTTTTTAGTTTTTAAAAATTTTTGTGCTTCATTTATGGATATTTCATTAATATATAAATCGGTTAAAAACTGCATCTTTAGTTAAAATTTTGTCGAAAATTATTCTGATATATAAAAATGATTTCCGAAAAAATCCTCCGAATCGTTTGTTGCCGATTTGGCAAAAATTATTCCCTATTTTGTAATTGGGTTTGGGTCCTGGCTCAGACTGGTTTGGTTGCCGATTCGAGTTTAAAAGCTTTCTACGGGGGGGGGTTTGTACAAGGGGGTTCCCCCCTCCGGGAACGGTTGCATCGAAGGCTGGGTTGGGGGGTGGGTTTCCATCCGGGAAAGTCGGCCCCCCTTCCCCCTTCTTCCGGGCTCGGGTCCCGTTTTTGCGGGGCATTGGGGCCCTCCCGGCCAAGCTTCACCGCCTCTCCGGGCCCTTGTCCCGTTTTTGTCGGGGTTGAGCCTTTCGGTCCCCAACCCCCCGCGATTCCTCCCCGGCCCCCTTCGCCCCCCTTGCGGGGTGGGTTTGGGGGCCCCCCGGGCCCGGTCCGGCCCTCCCCCCCTGGCCTCCCTAGGGACGATGGTTGGGGGGGGGGTTTTCTCCCGGGCCGGGGGTCGGGCTGGTTCCGGGTGGAGCGCGGACTCCAACCAACCCCAAGGCCGGCGGGTTTCCTTTCCGGGGGGAACCCAGCCCACCTAAACGTAAAAGGTTGTTATTTTAAAAACTAATATGACCGAAATCAATATTTTTTATTTTTAAATAAACTTTTTAACTGAAAAAACCTATTTTTTTTGGGCCTCGGGTTTTTTTTGGGCTCGGTTTTAAACTAATTAATTCCTGAAAAAACTTCTTTTTTTTTTTAAAAAACTTGAAGGGCCCTATCTTTATCCAAATTCCCTTCTCGAATATATCGGTTTAAGTTTTAAAAATTTTTGGGGTTCCTTCTTTAGCATAATTTACTTGCTATATACCGGAAAAACCGGTTTTAGAGCGCTCGATTTTAAATTTCTTCCTCTTTTGGTTACTGTTTAATTTGTTTTTTCCCGAAAAAAACCCTGGATCCGGGGCCTGTTTTGGGGAAAATATTCCCTATTTGCTAACTGTTGCCTTATTTACGCTCTATAAATGCATACAAACATTACTCCTCTCCACAATATTCATCATTGGGAAAATTACACAGAATAACAAGTATTCTTTGCGTCATTATACACAATTAATACTGAGATCATTTCAACGTATATATGTTAATAAAAAATAACTTTTTTTCTGGCTGCAAAATTCCTCAAAATTTTGGCCTCATTTGGTTTTTGGCATTTTCCGACAAAACTATTGATCTAAACAGAAATAAGACATAAATACTTTTTGTCCGGTTTGAAGAGATCTCTGCAATGGCATAGTCCGTTTAGTCCTAACATGTCACATTCTCGAAATATATCGTTTTGTTTAGTTTTTAGAAAACATTGATTTGTGCCTTCATTTATGGATGAATTTCAATTCCGCGTATATCATCAAATCGGCCTTTAAGAGCTGCATCTTTTATGTTTTATACAATTTTGTCGTTACGTTTATGGTTACTGTGATATTAATGAAAATGTGATTTCCGAAAAAAAATCCTGGCCGATCGATAGCTTGCAGATTTTGGGCGGAAATAAATATCTCCCTATTTGATGAAACTCGGTTTATAGGGGCTCTACTATGGCGATCACGAATCTGGCCTTTGTTTGCCGATATTCGAGTCTTAAGCTATTTCTTCCATCAGTTTGTATTTGTACGATTGGCTGGTGTCCGCCCCGTCTCAGGAGGAAGCGGTTCGCATGCTGGACCGAGCTTTGGCGGTGACGGGGGAGATGGGGTTCCTAGTCAACAAGGGAAAGTCCGTCCTTACCCCCTCTCCCCGCATTACTTGGCTGGGCATGCAATGGGACTCCCGTTCGGCTGCGGTCCGCATCTCGGGGGAAAATGCGGCCAAGCTTCATCAACGCCTCTTCCGGGCCTCGGTGTCCCGTTTTTTGTCAAGGAGGCATTGGGAGTCCCTTCTCGGCTCGCTCAACTTCGCCGCAGAGGTCACTCCCCTAGGCCGCCTTCGTCTCCGTCGCCTTGTCCGGGTGGTGAACACAGCCGTTCCGGTGCGACCCCCCGCGACTTGCTCCGGCCCGTCCCTCCCCTGGCCCTCACACTACTGGACGAGTGGTTGGTGGGGGGAGGTTTCTCCGCGTGGACCGGGTGGCTGCCTCCGTGGTCTTCGTGATGTCGGATGCGTCGGACGTCGGGTGGGGCTACCAATCCTCCGACGGCCGGCAGGGTTTCGGCGGGTGGTCCGGGGTGGAGCGCAGACTCCACATCAACGTCAAGGAGCTGCTGGTTCCTCTTCTCTTCCTCCGATCGAACCCGAGCCCGAACCCGATCGAGATCATTTTTATGTATATATGTAAATAAAATAAATCAACTTTTTTGACTGCAAAAATCCTATAAATTTTGGCCTCAGTTGGTTTTTGGCCTTTTCCGACTAAACTATTGATCTCAACTGAAAAAAGACATATATACTTTTTGTCCGGTTCGAAGAGATCTATGCAATGGCATAGTCCGTTTAGTCCTAACATGTCACATTCTCGAAATATATCGGTTTTTTAAGTTTTTTTAAAAACATTGATATGTGCCTTCATTTATGCATAAATTTCACTTCCGCGTATACCACCGGATCGGCCTTTAAGAGCTGCATCTTGTATGTTCTATACCATTCTGTCCTTACGTTTATGGTTACTCTGATATTAATTAAAATGTGATTTCCGAAAAAAAAATCCTGGACTGCAGCAGACGCCTGCAGATTTTGGCGGAAATAAAAATCTCCCTATTTGTATGAAACTCGGTTATAGGGCTTCTACTCATGACGATCACGAATCTGCCTTTGTTTGGGATTATTCGATCCTTAAAGCTATTTCTTCAATCTGTTTGCTTATTTACGCTCTATAAATGCATACAAACCATTACTCCTTCTCCACTATATTCATCATTGGGAAAATTACACAGAATAACAATATCACTGCGTCATTATACACAATTATTACTGAGATCATTTCAACGTATATATGTTAATACAAAAAATCTTTTTTTGGCGCAAAATTCCTCAAAATTTGGCCTCATTTGGTTTTTGGCATTTTCCGACAAAACTATTGATCTAAACAGAAATAAGACATAATACTTTTGTCCGGTTTGAAGAGATCTCTGCAATGGCATAGTCCGTTAGTCCTAACATGTCACATTCTCGAAATATATCGTTTTGTTTAGTTTTTAAAAACATTGATTTGTGCCTTCATTTATGGATGAATTTCACCCGCAGTATATCATCAAATCGGCCTTTAAGAGCTGCATCTTTTATGTTTATACAATTTTGTCTTACGTATGGTACTGAATGAATATTAATGAGATAGCTCGATTTTGGGCGAGAACGAAAAAATTCCTGTGTCATGGATAGAATGCTTTGCGATTTCGAAATATTCCACAAGAGTTCGTGTCGCCTCATAGGGAAACGCCCTGTAACCGAGTTTCTCCAAGGGGGGATATTTTTCCGCCCAAAATCCAGCCTTTTCTCCCGGATTTTTTCGAAATCCCTTTTCCTTTTCCGTCTCGGGGAAACGGCAAAGTTCATAAGCCTCCGCCTTGGCCGTTTTGTTGCGGAATTGGATTCTCCTTGGGCCAACTTTCCCCAAAACACTCCCCCCGTTTTTCGGGTGGGGACATTGTGGACTCGGACTTGCCCGCAAGTCCCTCCCCCCTCAAACCGGACAGTTTTTTCTTTTTCCCCGGGGGGTTTTGTCCCCTAGGGTTTTGTGAAAATGCCACCAAAACCAATTGAGGCCCATTTGAGGTTTGCGCAGAAAAAAAGTTGGTTTTTTTTTCCTTATACCCGGAAAGATCCAGTATTTTTGTATAATGACTAATAAATAAATTTTTCTTTAACTCCCAATTATAAATTTTGGTAGTTGGGTTTTTTGTTGCTATTTATAGCGTAAATAGGCAAAAAAAGTGGGAAAAAATATTTAAGATATTCCGCAAACAAGGCAGATTGTATCTATAGTAACAGCCTTTTCCGAGTTTAAATAGGAGATTTTTATTTCCGCAAAATCCTTGCGGATGGGGTCTGCACTCCAGGATTTTTTCTCGGAAATCACTTTTAATTAGATTCCGAGTAACCATAAACGTAAGGACAGATGGTAGGGGAACAACAAATGCCCGCTTTAAAGGCCGATCGGGGTATACGCGGAAGGCTGTTTCAAAGAAGGACATATCTGTTTTTTAAAACTAAAACCGATTATTTCGAGAATGTGACATGTTAGACCTAACGGACCCCTTTCCATTGCATAACTCTTCACCGGAAAAAATATATGTGTCTTTTTTCAGTTGGTCAAATTTTCCGAAAAGGCCCAAAACCAATGGAGCCAAATTTATAGGATTTTGCATAAAAAGTGTTTTTTTATTTAAATATACATACAAATGATCTCGATCGGGTTCGGGCTGTTCGATGGAAAATTAAGAGAAAGGAAACAGCCAGCTCTTTTTAGTTATGTTCTCGTCAGGAAACCCCCAAACCCGCCGGCCGTCGGAGGATTGGAAACCCACCCATTCACCGAACGCATCCGAACTCACGAAACTGGGGCGGAAACAGCCAACCCGGTCCACGCGGAGAAACCACCCCACAACCACTCGTCCCAGTAGTTTGGAGGGCCAGGGAGGGACGGGCGGAGCATGCGGGTTTTGCACCGGAAACGTTTTCCCACCGGACAAGGGAACGGCACCAGGGGAGTGACCTCTGGGCGAAGTTAGCAGCCCCAGAAGGACTCCAGCCTTTGACAAAAACGACACGCACGGGAAGAGGCGTTATGGGAAGCCTTGGCCGCATTTTCCCCGAGATGGGACGAGCCGAACGGGGTCCCATTTCATGCCCAGCCCGTAAATGCGAGGGGGGGTAGGGACGGACTTCCCCCCTTTGTTGACTTTTGAACCCCACTCCCCCGTCCCCCCCAAACTCGGTCCAGCAGCGAACCGTTTTCCCCCTGAACCACAACAAACGTAAATACAACATGGAAGAAATAGTTTAAACTCAATAGGCCAAACAAGGCCATTCGTTGCCTTATACAGCCCCATAAACATTTATCCAATAATAGGAATAAAATTTTTTTTCCCCAAATCTTTCAAGCTAGATCGGCCAAGATTTTTTTTCGGAAATCATTTTCATTAAAATCACAAGTAAAACCATAAACGTTTAACGAACCAAAAAATTGTTTTTTTAAAACATAAAAGATGGCAGCTCTTAAGGCCGATTTGATGATTTATACGCGGAATGAAATTCATCCATAAACTGAAGGCCACAAATTCACATGTTTTTAAAAACTCAAAAAAGATATTTTCAGAATTGTGACATTTGGACTAACGGACCTTATGGCCATTGCAAAGAATCTCTCAAATTCCGGAAAAAAGTAAATTTAAGTCTTTTATTTTGTTTAGATCAATAGTTTTTTTGTCGAAAATGGCCACAAACCAACTGAGAGCCCAAAAATTTTGAGGAAATTTTGCACCAAAAAAAAAAGAATATTTTGTTATTAACATATATTACGTTTAAAAATGATCTAGATTAATTGGTGTATAAATGCCCAAATAAATACTTTGTTATTCTGTGTTACTTTTCCCAATGAAAGAATATTATGGAGAAGGAGTAATTTTTTGTATGCATTTATGGGCGTAAATAAAAACGATTGAAAATAGCTTTAAGGTCGATTCCGCAAACAAAGGGCCGATTCGTGATCGTCATGGGGTAGAAGCCCCTATAACCGAGTTCTCATCCAAATAGGGAATTTTTATTTCCCCCCAAAATCTGCAGGCGTCTCTGCAGTCCAGGATTTTTTTTCGGAATCACATTTTAATTAAAATTTAGAGTAACCATAAACTAAGGACAGAATGGTATAGAACATACAGATGCAGCTCTTAAAGGCCGATCCGTGGTATAAACCGAGTGAAATTTATGCATAATTAAGGCACATATTTAATGTTTTTTAAAACTAAAAAACCATTAATTTCGAGACTTACTTTTTTAGGACCTAACGGACTTGCCATTGCATAGCTCTTTTCAACCGGACAAAAAGTTTTAGTCTTTTTTCAGTTGAGATCATAGTTTATCGGAAAAGGCCAAAAACCAATGAGGCCAAATTTATAGGATTTTTTTGCAGTCAAAAAGTTGATTTATTTTATTTACATATATACATAAAATGATCTCGATCGGGTTCGGGCTCGGGTTCGATCGGAGGAAGAGAAAGAACCACGCTCTTGACGTTGATGTGGGGTCTGCGCTCCACCCCGGACCACCGCCGAACCCTGCCGGCCGTCGGAGGATTGGTAGCCCCACCCGCGTCCGACGCATCCGACATCACGAAGACCGTAGGGGGCGGAGGCAGCACCGGTCCACGCGAAAACCACCCCACCACCACTCTCCATAGTGTGGAGGGCCCGGGAGGGACGGCCGAGCAAGTCGGCGGGGTCGCCCCCGGAACGGCTGTTTTACCACCCGACAAGGCGACGGAGACGAAGCGGCCTAGGGAGTGACCTCTCGGCGAAGTTGAGCGCCGAGAAGGGACTCCCATGCCTCCTTGACAAAAACGACCCGAGCCCGGAGAGGCGTTGATGAAGCTTGGCCGCATTTCCCCCGAGTGCGACCGCAGCCGAACGGGAGTCCCCTTGCATGCCCCGCCCAAATAATGCGGGGAAGGGGGTAAGGACGGACTTTCCCTTGTTGACTGGAACCCCCTCCCCCCGTCCACCGCCAACTCGGTCCAGCATGCGACCGCTTCTCCTGAGACGGGGCGGGACCCGCCAATCGTACAAATCAACTGAGGAAGAAATAGCTTTAAGACTCGAATATTCGGCAAACAAAGGGCCCGATCGTATCGCATTTAGAGTATAATTTATCAATAAGATATTTTTTCCGCCCAAAATCTGCAAGCTATCGTCGGCCAGGATTTTTTTTCGGAATCACATTTTCATTATATCCAGTAACCTAAACGTAACGACAAATTGTATAAAACATAAAATGCGCTCTTAAAAGGGGATTGATGATATACCGGAATTGAATTTATCCATAAATGAAGGCCAAATCATGTTTTAAAACTAAAAAAAACGTATATTTCGAAATGTGCTGTTAGGACTAACGGACTATGCCATTGCAGAGATCTTTTTTTCAACCGGACAAAAGTATTTATGTCTATTTCTGTTTTAGACAATAGTTTTGTCGAAAATTCCAAAACCAAATGAGGCCAAAATTTTGAGGAATTTTGCAGCCAGAAAAAAAATTTTTGTATTAACTATATACTTTAAAAGATCTTTAGTAATAATTGTGTTGATAGGGCCAGTGAATCTTGTTTTCTGTTAAATTTTTCCCAATGATGAATATTAGTGGAGAAAGAAAATAAGTTTGTATGGCATTTATAGAGCGTAAAAAACAAACAATTGAAGAAATGCTTTAGGATCGAATATCCGCAAAAAAGGCCGATTCGTGATCGTCATAGTGAACCCCTATAACCGAGTTCATCCAAATAGGGAGAAATTTTTATTTCGCCCAAAATCTGCAGGCGTCTGCTGCAGTCCAGGATTTTTTTTCGGAAATCACATTTTAATTAATTCGAGTAACCATAAACGTAAGGACCAGAATGGTTTGAACATACAAGATGCAGCTCTTAAGGGCCCATCCGTGGTATAACCCGGGAAATGAAAATTTATGCTAAATGAAGGCACATATCAAAGTTTTTTAAAAACTTAAAAACCGATATATTTCGAGAATGTGACTTTTTAGGACTAACGGACTATGCATTGCCATAGTCTTTTCGAACCCGGGCAAAAAGTATTTGTTCTTTTTTTCAGTTGAGATCATAGTTTAGTCGGGGAAAGGCCAAAAACCACTGAGGCCAAATTTTAGGATTTTTGCAGTCCAAAAAAGTTGATTTATTTTATTTACTATTACATAAAATGATCTCGATCGGTTCGGCTCGGGTTCGAAACGGAGGAAGAGAAGAGGAACCAGCAGCTCCTTGACGTTGTGTGGAGTCTGCGCTCCACCCCGGACCCCCGCCGAACCCCTGCCGGCCGTCGGAGGATTGGTGCCCCACCCGACGTCCCGACGCTCCGACATCACCAAACCCTAGGGGGCGGGGAGCCACCCGTCCACGCGGAAAACCACCCCCACCAAACCCACTCGTCCGTAGTGGGGAGGGCCAGGGGAGGGACGGGCCGGAGCAAGTCGCGGGGGTCGCACCCCGGGAAAGGCTGTGTTCACCACCCGGACAAGGCACGGGGACGAAGGCGGCCTAGGGGAGTGACCTCTGCGGCGAAGTTGAGCGAGCCGAGAAGGGGCTCCCAATGCCTCCTTGACAAAAAACGGGACACCGAGCCCCGGGAAAAGGCCCTTTGATGAAGCTTGGCCGCATTTTCCCCGATATGCGGACCGCAGCCGAACGGGAGTCCCATTGCATGCCCAGCCAAGTAATGCGGGGGGAGGGGGTAAGGACGGACTTCCCTTGGCCCAGAACCCATCTCCCCCGTCACCGCCAAAACTCGGTCCACATGCGAAACCCCTTTCCCCCTGAGACGGGGCGGACACCAGCCAAACGTACAAATACAAAAATGATGGAAGAAATAGCTTTAAGACTCGAATATCGGCAAACAAAGGCCAGATTCGTGATCGCCCTCAGTAGAAACCCCTATAAACCGAGTTTCATCCAAATAGGGAGATATTTATTTCCGCCCAAAAACTGCAAGCTATCGATCGGGCCAGGATTTTTTTTCGGAAATCACATTTTTTATTTAAAATCACAGTAACCATAAACGTAACGACAAATTGTATAAACATAAAAGATGCAGCTCTTAAAGGCCGATTTGATGATATACGCGGAATTGAAATTCATCATAAATGAAGGCACAAATCAATGTTTTTTTTAAAAACTAAACAAAACGATATATTTTGGAATGTGACATGTTAGGACTAAACGGACTATGCCATTGCAAAAGATCTCTTCAAACCGGACAAAAGTATTTATGTCTTATTTCTGTTTAGATCAATAGTTTTGTCGGAAAATGCCAAAAAACCAAAAGAGGCCAAATTTTGAGGAATTTTGGGAGCCAGAAAAAAAAAAATTTTTATTAACTATATACGTTTGAATGATCTCAGTAATAATTGTGTATAATGACGCAGTGAATACTTGTTATTCTGTGTAATTTTCCAATGATGAATATTAGTGGAGAAGGAGTAATGTTTGTATGCATTTATAGGGCGTAAATAAGCAAACAGATTGAAGAAATAGCTTTAAGGATCGAATATCCGCAAACAAAGGCCCGATTCGTGATCGTCATGAGTAGAAGCCCCTATAAAACCCAGTTTCATCCAAATAGGGGGATTTTTATTTCCGCCCAAAATCTGCAGGCGTCTGCGCAGTCCAGGATTTTTTTTTCGGAAATCACATTTTAATTAATATCAGAGTAACCATAAACGTAAGGACAGAATGGTATAGAACATACAAGATGCAGCTCTTAAAAGGGCCCATCCGGTGGTATACGCGGGAAATGAAATTTATGCATAAAAGAAGGGACATATCAATGTTTTTTAAAAACTTAAAAAAAACCCATATATTTCGAGAATGTGACATGTTAGGACTAAACGGACTATGCCATTGCATAGATCTCTTCGAACCGGACAAAAATATTTGTCTTTTTTTAGTTTAGATCAATAGTTTGTCGGAAAAGCCAAAAACCAACTGAGGCCAAAATTTTAGGATTTTTGCAGTCAAAAAGTTGATTTATTTTATTACATATATCATAAAAATTTATCTCGATCGGGTTCGGGCTCGGGTTTGATCGGAGGAAGAGAAAAGGAACCAGCAGCTCCTTGACGTTGATGTGGAGTCTGCGCTCCACCCCGGACCACCCGCCGAAACCCTGCCGGCCGTCGGGGGATTGGTAGCCCCACCCGACGTCCGACGCATCCGACATCACGAAGACCGTAGGGGGGGGAGGCAGCCACCCGGTCCACGCGGAGAAACCACCCCCCCCCAACCACTCGTCCAGTAGTGTGAGGGCCAGGGGGGGACGGCCGGAGCAAGTCGCGGGGGGTCGCACCGGAACGGCTGTGTTCACCACCCGGGCAAGGCGACGGAGACGAAAGGGGGCCTTTGGGAGTGACCTCTGCGGCGAAGTTGAGCGAGCCGAGAAGGGACTCCCAATGCCTCCTTGACAAAAAACGGGACACCGAGGCCGAAAGGCGTTATGAAGCTTGGCCGCATTTCCCCCGAGATCGACCGCAGCCGAAACGGGAGTTCCCTTGCATGCCCAGCCAAGTAATGCGGGGGGGGGTTTAAGACGGACTTTCCCTTGTTGCTAAGAACCCCATCTCCCCCGTCACCGCCAAAGCTCGGTCCAGCATGCGAACCGCTTCCTCCTGAGACGGGGGGGACACCAGCCAATCGTACAAATACAAACTGATGGGAAGAATAGCTTTAAGACTCGAATATCGGCAAACAAAGGCAGATTCGTGATCGCCATAGTAGAAGCCCTATAAACCGAGTTTCATCCCAAATAGGAGATATTTATTTCCGCCCAAAATCTGCAAGCTATCGATCGGCCAGGATTTTTTTTCGGGAAATCACTTTTCATTAATATCACAGTAACCATAAACGTAACGACAAAATTGTATAAAACATAAAAGATGCAGCTCTTAAAGGCCGATTTGATGATATACGGAATTGAAATTCATCCATAAATGAAGGCACAAATCAATGTTTTTTAAAAACTAAACAAAACGAATATTTCGAGAATGTGACATGTTAGGGCTAAAGGGGACTATGCCATTGCAAGATCTCTTCAACCGGACAAAAGTATTTATGTCTTATTTCTGTTTAGATCAATAGTTTTGTCGGAAATGCCAAAAACCAAATGAGGCCAAAATTTTGGAATTTTGCAGCCAGAAAAAAGATATTTTTATTAACATATACGTTGAAATGATTCAGTAATAATTGTGTATAATGACGCAGTGAATACTTGTTATTCTGTGTAATTTTCCCAATGGGTGAATATTTTGTGGAGAAGGAGTAATGTTTGTATGCATTTATAGGGCGTAAATAAGCAAAAAGATGGAAGAATAGCTTTAAGGATCGAATATCCCCAAACAAAGGCCAGATTCGTGATCGTCATTAGTAGAAGGGCCCCCATAACCGAGTTTCATCCAAATAGGGAGATTTTATTTCCGCCCAAATCTGCAGGCGTCTGCGCAGTCCAGGATTTTTTTCTCGGAAATCACATTTTAATTAATATCAGAGTAACCATAAACGTAAGGACAGAAGGTATAGAACATACAAGATGCAGCTCTTAAAGGCCGATCCGGTGGTATACGCGGAAGTGAAATTTATGCATAAATGAAGGCACATATCAATGTTTTTTAAAAACTTAAAAAACCCATATATTTCGGAATGTGACATGGTTAGGACTAAACGGACTATGCCATTGCTAGATCTCTTCGAACCGGACAAAAAGTATATTTTTCTTTTTCAGTTTTAGATCAATAGTTTGTCGGAAAAAGGGCCCAAAAAACCAATGAGGCCAAATTTATAGGGTTTTTGCAGTCCAAAAAAGTTGATTTTTTATTTACATATATAAAATACAAATGATCTCGATTCGGTTCGGGCTCGGGTTTGATCGGAGAAGAGAAGAGGGAAACCCCAGCTCCTTGACGTTTATGTGATCTGCGCCCACCCGGACCCCCCGAAATGCCGGCCGTCGGGGATTGGTAGCCCCACCGACTCCGACGCATCCGACATCACGAAGACCGTAGGGGCGAGCAGCCACCGGTTCCACGCGGAGAAACCCCCCCACCAACCACTCGTCCAGTAGGGGAGGGCCAGGGGAGGGACGGGCCGGGCAAGTCCCTGGGGGTCGCACCGGAACGGCTGTGTTCACCACCGGACAAGGCGACGGAGACGAAGGCGGCCTAGGGGAGTGACCTCTGCGGCGAAGTTTAGCGAGCCGAGAAGGGACTCCAATGCCTCCTTGACAAAAAACGGGACACCGAGGCCGGAAGAGGCGTTGATGAAGTTGGCCGCATTTTCCCCCGAGATGCGGACCGCAGCCGAACGGGAGTCCTTGCATGCCCAGCCAAGTATGCGGGGAAGGGGGTAACGGACTTTCCCTTGTTGCTAGGGAAACCCCCCTCCCCCTCACCGCAAGCTCGTCCCATGGAACCGCTTCCTCTGAGACGGGCGGACACCACCAATGTACAAATACAAACTGATGGAAAAAATAGCTTTAAACTCGATATCGGCAAAAAAGGCCAGATTCGTGATCGCCATTAGTAGCAGCCCCTAAAACGAGTTCACCCCAAAAAGGGAGATTTTTATTTCCGCCCAAAATCGCAAAACTATCGATCGGCAGGATTTTTTTCGGAAAACACATTTTCATAATATCACAGTAAACCAAAACGTACGACAAAATTGTATAAAACATAAAAGATGCAGCCTAAAGGCCGATTTGATGATATACGCCCGGAATGAAATTCATCCATAAATGAAGGCACAAAACATGTTTTTAAAACCTAAACAAAACGATATATTTCGAGGGAATGTGACATGTTAGGACTAAACGGACTATGCCATGCAGAGTCCTCTCAAACCCGGGCAAAAGTATTATGCTTATTCTGTTTAGATCATAGTTTGGTCGGAAATGCCAAAACCAAATGAGGCCCAAATTTTTAGGAATTTTGCAGCCAGAAAAAAAGATATTTTTGTATTAACATATATACGTTGAAATGATCTCAGTATAATTGTGTTAAGACGCAGTGAATACTTGTTATTCCCGTGTAATTTTCCAATGATGAATATTGTGGAGAAGGGAGTTGTGTATGCATTTTAGAGGTAAATAAGCAACAGATTGAAGAAATAGCTTTAAAGGGTCGAAATCCGCAACAAGGCCAGATCGGTCGTCTGAGTGAAGCCCCATAACCGAGTTTCATCCCAAATAGGAGATTTTATTTCGCCCAAAATCTGCAGGCGTCTGCTGCAGGCCAGTTTTTTTTCGGAATCAATTTTAATTAATATCAAGTAACCATAAACGTAAGGACAGAATGGTATAGAAACAAGATTTCAGCTCTTAAAGGCCGATCCGGTGGTAGACGCGGAAGTGAAATTTATGCATAAATGGGAAGGCACAAAATCAATGTTTTTTAAAACTTAAAAACCGATATATTTCGAGAATGACTGTTAGGAACTAACGGACTATGCCATTGATAGATCTTTTCGAACCGGACAAAAAGTATTTTGTCTTTTTCAGTTGAGATCAATAGTTTAGTCGGAAAGCCCAAAACCAACTGAGGCCAAAATTAAGGATTTTTGCAGTCAAAAAAGTTGATTTATTTTATTAATATATACCAAAAAAGATTCGCGGGTTCGGCTCGGGTTCGTCGGAGGAAGAGAAGAGGAACCAGCAGCTCCCCTTGACGTTGATTGTGAGTCTGCGCTCCACCCGGACCACCCGCCGAACCCTGCCCGGGCCCTCGGAGGATTGGTTAGCCCACCCGACGTCCGACGCATCCGAAATCACGAAGACCGTAGGGGGGGGAGCAGCCACCGGTCCCGCGGAGAAACCACCCCCACCAACATCGTCCAGTAGTGTGAGGGCAGGGGAGGGAGGGCCGGAGCAAGTCGCGGGGGTTCGCACGGAACGGCTGTGTTCACCACCCGACAAGCGACGGAGACGAAGGCGGCCTAGGGGAGTGACCCCTGCGGCGAAATTGAGCGAGCAGAAGGGACTCCCCAAACCTCCTTGACAAAAACGGGCACCCGGGCCCGGAGAGGCTTGGTGAAGCTTGGCCGCATTTTCCCCCGAGATGCGGACCGCAGCCGAACGGGAGTCCCCCTTGCTGCCCAGCCAAATAATGCGGGGAAGGGGGGAAGGACGGACTTTCCCCTTTTTGACTAGGGAAACCCCACTCCCCGTTCACCGCCAAAGCTCGGTCAGCATGCGAACCGCTTCCTCCTGAGACGGGGCGGACACCAGCCAATCGTACAAAACAAACTGATGGAAGAAATAGCTTTAAGACTCGAATATCGGCAACAAAGGCCAGATTCGTATGCCATAAGTAGAGCCCTATAAGAGTTTCCTAGGAGAATTTATTTCCGCCCAAAATCTGCAAGCTATCGATCGGCCGGATTTTTTTTCGGAATCACATTTCATTAATATCACCGTAACCTAAACGAACGACAAAATTGTATAAACATAAAAGATGCAGCTCTTAAAGGCCGATTTGATGATATACGGAATTGAAATTCATCCATAAATGAAGGCAAAATCAAAGTTTTTTAAAAACTAAACAAAACGATATATTTCGAAGAATGTGACATGTTAGGACTAAACGGACTATGGGCCATTGCAGAGATCTCTTCAAACCGGACAAATATTATGTCTTATTTCTGTTTAGATCAATAGTTGTCGGAAAATGCCAAAACCAATGGGCCAAATTTTGAGGAATTTTTGCAGCCAGAAAAAAAGATATTTTTATACATATATACGTTGAAATGATCTAGTAATAATTGTGTATAATGACGCAGTAATAATTGTTATTCTGTGTAATTTTCCCATGTGAATATTAGTGGAGAGGAGTAATGTTTGTATGCATTTATAAGGGGGTAAATAAGCAAACAGATGAAGAAAAAGCTTTAAGGATCGAATATCCGCAAACAAAGGCCAGATTCGTGATCGTCATGAGTAGAAGCCCCTATAAAACCCAGTTTTTATCCAAATAGGGAATTTTTATTTCCGCCCAAAATCTGCAGGCGTCTGCTGCCGTCCAGGATTTTTTTTCGGAAAACACATTTTAATTAATATCAGAGTAACCATAAACGTAAGGACAGAAAGGTATAGAACATACAAGATGCAGCTCTTTTAAAAGGCCGATCCGGTGGTATCCGGGAAATGAAATTTATGCATAAATGAAGGCACATATCAATGTTTTTTAAAAACTTAAAAACCGATATATTTCGAGAATGTGACATGTTAGGGCTAAACGGACTATGCCATTGCATAGATTTTCTTCGACCGGACAAAAAGTATTGTCTTTTTTCAGTTTAGATCAATAGTTTTAGTCGGAAAGGCCAAAAAACCAACTGAGGCCAAAATTTATAGGTTTTTGCAGTCAAAAAGTTGATTTATTTTATTTACATATATACTAAAAATGATCTCGATCGGGGTTTTGGGCTCGGGTTCGATCGGAGGAAGAGAAGAGGAACCAGCAGCTCCTTGACGTTGATGTGGAGTCTGCGCTCCACCCCGGACCACCCGCCGAAACCCTGCCGCCGTCGGAGGATTGGTAGCCCCACCCGACGTCCGACGCATCCGACATCACGAAGACCGTAGGGGGCGGAGGCAGCCACCCGGTCCACGCGGAGAAACCACCCCCCACCAACCACTCGTCCCTAGTGTGAGGGCCAGGGAGGGACGGGCCGGAGCAAGTCGCGGGGGGGCGCACCGGAACGGCTGTGGGTTTACCCCGGACAAGGGGACGGAGACGAAGGCGGCCTAGGGGGGTGACCTCTGCGGCGAAGTTTGAGCGACCGAGAAGGGACTCCCTGCCTCTTGACCAAAAAAAGGACACCGAGGCCGGAAGAGGCGTTGGGTGAAGCTTGCCGCATTTTCCCCCGAGATGCGGACCCCGCAACGGAGTCCCATTGCATGCCAGCCAAATAATGCGGGGAGAGGGGGAAGACGACTTTCCTTGTTGACTAGGGAACCCCTCCCCGTCACCGCCAAAAAGCCGGTCCCGCTGCGAACCGCTTCCTCCTGAGACGGGGGACACCAGCCAATCGTAAAATAAAACTGATGAAAATAGCTTTAGACTCGAATATCGGCAAACAAGGCCAGATTCGTGATGCTCGTAGACCCCTATAAACCGAGTTTCATCCAAATAGGGAGATATTTATTTTCCCCCAAATCTGCAAGCATCGTCGGCAGGATTTTTTTCGGAAAACACATTTTTTATTAATATCACAGTAACCATAAACGTAACGACAAAATTTATAAAACATAAAAGATGCAGCTCTTAAAGGCCGATTTGATGATATACGCGGAATTGAAAATTTATTTCCCTAAATGAAGGCACAAATCAATGTTTTTAAAACTAAACAAACGATATATTTCAGAATGTGACATGTTAGGACTAAAAGGACTATGCCATTGCAGAGATCTCTTCAAACCGGGCAAAAGTATTTATGTCTTATTTCTGTTTAGATCAATAGTTTTGTCGGAAAATGCCAAAACCAAATGAGGCCAAATTTTTAGGAATTTTGCAGCCAGAAAAAAGATATTTTTGTATTAACATATATAACGTTTAAATGATCTCAGTAATAATTGTGTATAAAGACGCAGGATACTTGTTATTCCCGTGTAATTTTCCCAATGATGAATATGTGGAGAAGGAGTAAAGTTTGTATGCATTTATAGAGCGTAAATAACAAACAGATTGGAAGAAATAGCTTTAAGGATCGAATATCCGCAAACAAAGGCCAGATTCGTGATCGTCATTAGTAGAAGCCCCTATAAAACCCAGTTTCATCCAAATAGGGAGATTTTTATTTCCGCCCAAAATCTGCAGGCGTCTGCTGCAGTCCAGGATTTTTTTTTTGGAAATCACATTTTAATTAATATCAGAGTAACCATAAACGTAAGGACAGAATGGTATAGAACATACAGATGCAGCTCTTAAAGGCCGATTTCCCGGGGGTATACGCGGAAGTGAAAATTTTTGCATAAATGAAGGCACATATCAATGTTTTTTTTAAAAACTAAAAAACCGATATATTTCGAGAATGTGACATGTTAGGACTAAACGGACTATGCCATTGCATAGATCTCTTCGAACCGGACAAAAATATTTGTCTTTTTTTAGTTGAGATCAATAGTTTAGTCGGAAAAAGGGCCAAAAACCAACTGAGGCCAAAATTTATAGGATTTTTGCAGCAAAAAGTTTATTTTTTTTATTACATATATCAAAAATGATTCGATCGGGGTTTGGGGGCGGGTTGATCGGAGGAAAGAAAAGGAACCCCCAGCTCCTTACGTTGATGTGGAGTCGCGCTCCACCCGGCCCCCCCGCCGAAAACCCTGCCGCCGTCGGGGGATTGGTTCTTTTTTTCCCCCCCCCCATCAGACCCCAAAAAAAAAATATTTTTTTTTAAAAAAAACAAAATTTTTTTTCTTTTTTTTTCCCTTTTGGTTTTTTAAAAAAAAATTTTTTCCAAAAAAAACATAAAACCTTCCTTTTCCAAAGGCCCTTTAAAAACGGTTTTTTGTTTTAAACCTTTTTTTTAAATTTATTTTTTATTTAAAAAAAGGCTCCAAGGGAAATTTTTTAAAAAAAAACCCCTTTTAGACTGTTTTTTTTTAAATTTTTTTAAAAAAGGGTAACGTTTTTGGGAAAACCCCTTTTTTTTAAAAACCTTAAAAAGGGGAAAAAAAATTTCCCCTTTTTGGAATTTTAAAAAAATTTTGTTTTTTTTTTAATTTTTCAAATATTTTTTAAAAAATTTTTTTTTTTCAAAAAAAAAATTTCCTTTTTTAAAATTTTTGAAAAATTTTTCAAAAAAATAAAAAAATTTTTTTTTTTAAATTCCCAAAAATTTTGAAAAATTTTTTTTTTTTTGGGTTTTTTTTTAAAAACTATTTTGTTTTTGGGGGTTGTTTCCCAAAAAATCCCCAAACTTCTTTTTAAAAATTTTTTTGTTTTTTTTAGTTTTAAAAAAAATTTTTTCCAAAAATTTTTTTTTTTTTAAAAAATTTTTGCCTTTTTTTTTAAAAAAATTTTCCCCCATATGGTAAAAACCCCCTTTAAGGGGTTTTTTTTAAAAAATTGGCCTTTTTGGGGTTTTTTTTTAAATATTTTTTTTTGAAAAATTTTTTAGGGCCCCCAAAAGGGGGGGGGTTTTCCATTGGGGGGGAAAGGGGTTTTTTAAATTTTTTAAAGGGGGTTTCCCCCCCCCCGAAAACCCCGGGGCCCCGCCCTTGTTGGGGCCCCTTTTCCGGGGGGAAAAACCGGGCCCCCCCTTTCCCCGGGGGGTTCCCCAAAGGGAAAGGGGTTTTGGGTTCCCGGGGGGGCGGGCCCCCCCGGGTTTCGGGTTTGGCCCCTTTTTGGGGGGGGGAAAATTTCCCCCCCGGGGCGGGCCCCTGGGGGGTTTTTCCGGGGGCGCCTTTTTTTTCGCCCCCCCCGGGCCCCCGCCCCCCCTTTTGGGGAAAAAAAATTTTTTTGGGGGGGCTTTTGGCCCCTTTTTGGCCTCCCCCCCCTGTTTTTCCCCCTCTCCTCCCCGAGGGAGGGTGGGGGGGCCGGGGGCGCAATCCAAACCTAAGGCTTGGGGTTTCTCTTTCCTGATAACCGATCCAAATCGAACCCGGATGTTTATATCAAAATCATTTTTGACTGCAAAATCCATAAATTTTGGCTCAGTTGTTTTTGGCCTTTCGACTAAACTATTGATCTCAACTGAAAAAAGACCAAAATTTTGTCCGGTTCGAAAGATCTATGAGCATAGTCCGTTTAGTCCTAACAGTCACATTCTAATATATCGGTTTTTTAAGTATTTAAAAACATTGATATGTGCCTTCATTTATGCATAATTCACTTCCGCGTATACCACCGATGGGCCTTAAGAGCTGCATCTTGTAGTTCTACCATTCTGTCCTTACGTTTATGTTCCTGATATTAATTAAATGTATTCCAAATTCTGCTGCATGCAGACCCTGCAGATTTTGGCGGAATAAAATCTCCCTATTTGTGAAACTCGGTTATAGGGCTTCTACTATGACGATCAGAATCTGGCCTTTGTTGCGTATTCGATCCTTAAAGCTTTCTTCAATCTTTTCTTTTTACGCTTCTATAAATGCATATAACATTACTCCTTCTCCATATATTCATCATGGAAAATTACAAGATAACAATATTCACTGCGTCATTATACACAATTATTACTAGATCATTTAACGTATATATGTTAATACAAAATATTTTTTTTCTGGCTGCAAAATTCCTCAAAATTTTGGCTCATTTGGTTTTTGGCATTTCCGACAAAACTATTTGATCTAAAAAAATAGACATAAACTTTTGTCCGGTTTGAAGAGATCTCTGCAATGGCATAGCCGTTTAGGTCCCTAACATGTCACATTCTCGAAATATATCGTTTTGTTTGTTTTAAAAAACATTGATTTGTGCCTTCATTTATGGATGAATTTCATTCCCGTATATCAAATCGGCCTTAAGAGCTGCATCTTTTTATTTTAAAATTTTGTCCTTACTTTATGTTACTGTGATATTAATGAAATGTGATTTCCGAAAAAAATCCTGGCCCATCGATAGCTTGCATTTTGGCGGAAAAATATCTCCCTATTTGGATGAAACTGGTTTAGGGGCCTACTGTGGCGATCACGAATCTGGCCTTTGTTTGCCATTTCGAGTCTTAAAGCATTTTTTCTGGTGATTGTACGATTGGCTGGTGTCCGCCCCCGTCCGGGGGAAACGGTTCGCATGCTGGGCCCCTTTGGCGGTGACGGGGGAGATGGGGTTCCTAGCAAGGGAAAGGTCCTACCCCCTCTCCCCGCATACTTGGCTGGGCATGCAATGGGACTCCCGTTCGCTGCGTCCGCATCTCGGGGAAATGGCCAATTCATCAACGCCTCTTCCGGCCTCGTGTCCCTTTTTTGTCAGGAGGCATTGGGAGTCCCTTCTCGGCCGCTCAACTTCGCCGCAAGGTCACTCCCTAGGCCGCCTTCGTCTCCGTTCGCTTGTCCGGTGGTGAACCACAGCCTTTTCCCGGCGACCCCCCGCGACTTGCTCCGCCTCCCTACCCTGGCCTACACTATGGACATGGTTGGTGGGGGGTGGTCTACCGCTGGACCGGGTGGCTGCCTCCGCCCTACGGTCTTGGTGTCGGATGCGTCGACGTGGGGGTTACCAATCTCACGGCCGGCAGGGTTTCGGCGGGTCCGGTGGAGCGCAGACTCCACATCACGTCAAGGAGCTGCTGGTTCCTCTTCTCTTTCTCCGATAACCCGAGCCCGAAACCCGATCGAATCTTTTGTATGTATAATGTATAAATAAATCAATTTTTTGGGAAAAATCCTATAAATTTTGCCTCAGTTGGTTTTGGCCTTTCACTAATATTATTTCAACTGAAAAAAACTATGATTTTTGTCCGGTTCGAAGATTATGCAATGGCATAGTCCGTTTGTCCTAACATGTCACATTCTCGAAATATATCGGTTTTTAAGTTTTTAAAAACATGATTATCTCATTTAAATTTTCATCCGGTGACCACGAGGCTTAAGAGCTTCATCTTGTATTCTTACCATTCTGTCCTTACGTTTATGGTTACTCTGATATTAATTAAAAATGGATTTCCGAAAAAATCCTGACTGGCAGCAACGCCTCAGATTTTGGGCGGAATAAAATTCTCCTATTTGGATGAAACTCGGTTTAGGGGCTTCTACTCATGACGATCACGAATCTGGCCTTGTTTGCGGATATTCGATCCTAAAGCTATTTTACACTGTTTCTATTTACGCTCTATAATGCATACAACATTACTCTTTCCAAATATTTCACATTGGAAATTACCAAACATATTTATGCGTCATTTATACACATTATACTAGATCATTTCAAGTATAGTTAATACAAAATACTTTTTTTCTGGCTGCAAAATTCCTCAAAATTTGGCTCTTGTTTTGGCATTTCCGACAACTATTGATCTAAACAGAAAAAAAAATTTTTTGTCCGGTTTGAGAGAATCTCTGCAATGGCATAGTCCGTTTAGTCCTACTGTCCCTTCTGAAATATATCGTTTTGTTTGTTTTTAAAACTTGATTTTGCCTTCATTTATGGATGATTTCAATTCGGTATTCACAAATCGGCCTTAAGAGCTGCATCTTTTATGTTTATACAATTTTTGTCTTCTTTGGTTACGTGATATTATGAAATGTTTTCCGAAAAAACTGGCCGATCGTAGCTTGCAGATTTTGGCGGAAATAATTTCCCATTTGATGAACGGTTTAGGGCTCTACTATGGCGAATCACGAATCGGCCTTTTTTTCGTTCGAGTCTTAAAGCTATTTCTTCCATCAGTTGTATTTGTACGATTGCTGGTGTCCCCTTCAGAGAAACGGTTCGCATGCTGACCGAGCTTTGGCGGTACGGGGAATGGGGTTCCTAGTAACAAGGAAGTCCGTCCTTTCCCCCTCCCCCGCATTTTGGTTGGGCATGCAATGGCTCGCCGTTCGCTGCGGTCCGCATCTCGGGAAAATGCGGCCAAGTTCAACGCTTTCCGGGCCTCGGTTCCCGTTTTTTCAAGGAGGATTGGAGTCCCTTCTCGCTCCCACTCGCCGCAGAGGTCACTCCCCTAGGCGCCTTGGCGTCTCCGTCCTTGTCGGGTGGTGAACACAGCCGTTCCGGGGCGACCCCCGCGACTTGCCCGGCCCGTCCCTCCCCTGCCTCAACTACTGGACGAGTTGGTGGGGGTGGTTTCTCCGGTGCCGGTGGCTGCCTCGCCCCCTACGGCTTCGTGTATTCGATGGGCGACGTTCGGGTGGGCTACCAATCCTCGCGCGGGAGGGTTTCGGCGGGTGGTCGGGTGGAGCGCAGACTCCACATCACTCAGGAGCTGCTGGTTCCTCTTCTCTTCCCGAACCGGGCCCCAAACCCATCGGATCATTTGTTGTATATATTAATAAAATAATCATTTTTTGACTGCAAAAATCCTATAATTTTGGCCTGTTGTTTTTGGCCTTTTCCGACTAAACTATTGATCTCAAACTGAAAAAGACATATACTGTTTTGTCCGGTTCGAAGAGATCTATCAATGGCATAGTCCGTTTAGTCCTAACATGTCACATTCTCGAAATATGTTTTTAAGTTTTAAAAACATTGATATGTCTCATTATGCATAAATTTCACTTCCGCGATACCACCGATCGGCCTTTAAGCTCATCTTTGATTTCTATACCTTAGCTTACGTTTATGGTTACTCTATATTATTAAAATTGATTCAACAAACTGGACTGCAGCATACCCTAAGATTTTGGGCGAAATAAAACCATTTTGGTAACTCGGTTATAGGGGTTCTACTCAGCGAGCGAAACGGGTTTGCGGTTTCGATCCTAAAGATTTCTTAACTTTTGCTTTATTTCATAGAAAACTTACTCCTTCTCCACAATATCATGGGAAAATTACACATGAAAGTATTCACTGCGCTTATACCCTTATTACTGGTCATTTCAACGTATATATGTTAATACAAAATATCTTTTTTCTGGTAAATTCCTCAAATTGGCCCATTGTTTTTGGCATTTTCCGACAAAACTTGATCTAAAAATAGCATAATACTTTTGTCCGGTTTGTTAGAGATCTTGAATGGCATAGTCCGTTTAGCTAACATGTCACTTCTCGAAATATATCGTTTTTTGTTTTTAAAAAATTGATTTGTGCCTTCATTTGGGATTTCAATCCGGTATATCATCAAATCGCCTTTAAGAGCTGCATCTTTTATGTTATACAATTTTGTCGTACGTTTGTTACTTGATATTATGAAATGTGATTCGAAAAAAAAAACCGCCTCGATAGCTTGCAGATTTTGGGCGAAATAATTTTCCCTATTGGAAAGTTTCTAGGGGTTACAATGGCGATCACGAATCTGCCTTTTTCATATCGAGCTTAAGCTATTTCTTCCTCAGTTGTATTTGTACGATTGGCTGGTGTCCCCCGTCTCAGAGGAAGCGAGTTCGCATGCTGGACCGGCTTTGGCGGTAAGGGGGAGATGGGTTCCTAGTCAACAAGGAAGTGCCTTACCCCCTCTCCCCGCATCTTTGGCTGGGCATGCAATGGGGCTCCCTTCGGCTGCGGTCCGCATCTCGGGGGAAAATGCGGCCAAGCTCATCACGCCTCTTCCGGCCTCGGTGTCCCGTTTTTTGTCAGGAGGCATTGGGATCCTTCTCGGCTCGCTAACTTCCCGAGGTCATCCCAGGCCCCTTCGTCTCCGTCCCTGTCCGGGTGGTGAACACAGCCGTTCCGGTGCGAACCCCCCGACTTGCTCCGGCCCGTCCTCCCTGTCCCTCACACTACTGGACGAGTGGTTGGTGGGGGATTTCCGCGTGAGAAGGGGGCTCCCTCCCTTGGTTATGATCGCTTGTACAAATGGCCGGGTTTCGGTGGATCTGGAACCTTTTTTTAAAAAACCTTTTTTTTTTTTTTAAAAAAAAGGCCCCCCAATATTTTTTTTTTTTTTTTTTTTTTTTTTTTTTTTTTTTTTTTTTTTTTTTTTTTTTTTTTTTTTTTTTTTTTTTTTTTTTTTTTTTTTTTTTTTTTTTTTTTTTTTTTTTTTTTTTTTTTTTTTTTTTTTTTTTTTTTTTTTTTTTTTTTTTTTTTTTTTTTTTTTTTTTTTTTTTTTTTTTTTTTTTTTTTTTTTTTTTTTTTTTTTTTTTTTTTTTTTTTTTTTTTTTTTTTTTTTTTTTTTTTTTTTTTTTTTTTTTTTTTTTTTTTTTTTTTTTTTTTTTTTTTTTCACATTCTCGAATATATCGGGGTTTTTAAAATTTTTAAAAACATTGATAGTGCCTTATTTTTGCTAAATTTTCACTTCCCCCGTATACCACCGGGTCGGGGCCTTTTAAAACTGCATCTTTTTTGTTCTATTTCCTTTGTCCTTAGTTTTTTTTTACTCTGATATTTAAATTTAAAAAGTATTCCGAAAAAAAACCTGGGCTGCAGAGACGCCTGCAGATTTTGGGGGAAATAAAAATCCCCTATTTTTGGGTGAACCGGTTATAGGGGTTTACTCATGACGATCACGAATCTGGCCTTTGTTTGCGGGTATTTGATCCTTAAAGCTATTTTTCAAAACTGTTTGCTTATTTACGCCCTAAATGCATACAAACATTTCTCCTTCTCCACTAATATTCATCATTGGGGAAAAACACAGAATCAAGTATTTTCTGCGTCAATTATACAAATTTTTACTGAATCATTTTAAAAAGTATATATGTTTTAAAATTTTTTTTTCTGGTGCAAAAATTTTTCAAAATTTTGGGCCCCATTTTTGGTTTTGGATTTTCCGACAAAACTTTGATCTAAAAGAAATAAACTAAATTTCTTTTTTTCCGGTTTGAAAAGATCTTGCAAGGGTTTGTCCGTTTTAGTCCAAAGTCACATTCCGAAATATATCTTTTTTTTAGTTTTTAAAAAAAATTTATTTGTGCCTTTATTTTTGGAGAATTTTAATTCCGTATATATCAAATCGGCCTTTTAAAGCTGCATTTTTATTTTTATACAATTTTGTCCTTACGTTTTTGGGTTTCTGTATATTAATGGGAAAAAGTGATTTCCGAAAAAAATCCCGGGCCCATCGATAGCTTTAGATTTTGGGGGGAAAAAAAATATCTCCCCTATTTGGATGAAACTCGGTTTATAGGGGCTTTTTACTATGGGATCACGAATTTTGGGCCTTGTTTCGGATATTGAGTCTTTTAAAAATATTTCTTCCATCATTGTATTTACGATGGCGGGTCCCCCCTCTCAGGGGGAAGCGGTTCGCATGCTGGACCGAGCTTTGGGGTGACGGGGGAGAGGGGTTCCTAGTCAACAAGGGAAAAATCCGTCCTTTCCCCCTCTCCCCCCCATTACTGGCGGGCATGCAATGGGACTCCCCTTCGGCTGCGGTCCGCATCTCGGGGGGGAAAATGCGGCCAACTTCTCAACGCCTTTCCGGGCCTCGGTGTCCCCCTTTTTTGTAAGGAGGCTTTTTGGGGTCCCTTCTCGGGCCGCCCCCCAACTTCGCCGCAGAGGTCACTCCCCCCAGCCCCCTTCGCTCCGTCGCCTTTTCCGGGTGGTGAACCCCAAACCGTTCCGGTGCGACCCCCCCGCTTTTCTCCGGCCCGTCCCCCCCCCTGGCCCCCACACTACGGAGAGTGGTTTGGGGGGGGGGGTTTCTCCGCGTGGGGCCGGGGGCTGCCCCCGCCCCCCCCACGGTCTTCGTGATGTCGGTGCGTCGGGGTCGGGTGGGGCTACCAATCCTCCGACGGCCGGCAGGGTTTCGGCGGGTGGTCCGGGTGGGGCGCAGCCCACATCAACTCAAGGAGCTGCTGGTTCCTCTTCTCTTCCCGATCGAACCGAGCCCGAACCCGATCGAGATCATTTTATTATATATGTAAAAAAAAAAATCAACTTTTTTTTCTGCAAAAAACCTATAAAATTTTGGGCCCCAGTTGGTTTTTTTGGGCCTTTTCGATAAACTATTGATCTCAACTGAAAAAAGCAAATACTTTTTGTCCCCCGAAGAGTCTATGCAAAGGTAGTCCGTTTAGTCCTAACTGTCAATTCTGAAATATATCGGTTTTTTTAAATTTTTAAAAAAAAATTGATAGTTCCTTCATTTATGCATAAATTTCACTTCCGCGTATACCCCGGATCGGGCCCTTTTAAAAGCGCATTGTATGTTTTATACCTTTTGTCCTTACGTTTATGGTTTCCTGATATTAATTAAAATGTGATTTCCGAAAAAAAAATCCCGGGCTGGCAGACGCTGCAGATTTTTTGGGGGAAATAAAAAACTCCCTATTTGGTGAAACTCGGTTATAGGGGCCTACTCATGACACACGAATCTGGGCCTTTTTTTGCGGAATTCGATCCTTAAAGCTATTTTTCATCTGTTTGTTATTTACGCCTATAAAAGCATACAAAAAATTCTCCTTTCCCCCCAAATATTCATCATTTGGGGAAAATTTCACAGAAAACAAATATTCTGGTCATTATAACAAATTTTACTGAGATCATTTTAACGTATAATGTTAAAAAAAAATAACTTTTTTTTGGGTGCAAAATTCCTCAAATTTTGGCTATTGGTTTTTGGGATTTTCCACAAAAATATTGATTAAACAGAAATAAAACATAAATACTTTTTGTCCGGTTTTTAAGAGATCTTGCAAAGGCATAGTCCGTTTAGTCCTAAAATGTCCCCTTCTGAAATATATCGTTTTGTTTTGTTTTTAAAAAACATTTATTGTGCCTTCATTTATGGATGAATTTTTAATTCCCGGGGGAAACATCAAAACGGCCCCTTTTAAAAGCTGCACTTTATGTTTTATACAATTTGTCTTTCGTTTTTGTTTTCTGTATTTAAAAAAAATGGATTTCGAAAAAAAATCCTGGCCGACGATGTTGCAGATTTTTGGGGGGAAATAAAATCTCCCTTTGGGTGAAACTCGGTTTATAGGGGCTTCTATATGGCGATCACGAATCTGGCCTTTTTTTGCCTATTCGATCTTTAAAACATTTTTCCCCTCAGTTTGTATTTTTCGATTGGCGGGGTCCGCCCCGTCCAGAGGAAGCGGTTCGCATGCGGGGCCCAGTTTTTCGGTGACGGGGGAATGGGGGCCAGTCAACAAGGGGAAAATCCGTCCTTACCCCTCTCCCCCCCTTACTTGGCTGGGATCAATGGACTCCCCTTCGGCTGCGGTCCGCACTCGGGGGAAAAAAGGGGGGCCAAGCCACAACGCCTCTTCCGGGCCCGGTGCCCGTTTTTTTTCAGGGGGGCATTGGATTCCCTTCTGGGGGCGCTCAACTTCGCCGCAGAGGTCCTCCCCCAGGCCCCCCTTGTCTCCGTCGCCTTGTCCCGGGGGGTGAACACACCTTTCCCGGGGCGACCCCCCCCGACTTGTCCGGCCCCTCCCTCCCCCGGCCCTCACACTACTGGCGAGTGGTTGGTGGGGGGGTTTTTCCGCGTGGACCGGGGGGGCTGCCTCCGCCCCCTACGGTCTTCGTTTCGGATGGTCGGGGTCGGGGGGGGTACCAATCCCCCGACCCCGGCGGGTTTCGGCGGGTGGCCGGGGGGGGGCGCAGACTCCACATCAAGTCAAGGGGTGCGGGTTCCCCTTCTCTTTTCCCCCATCGAACCCCAGCCCAACCCGTCGAGATCATTTTATGATATATGTAAATAAAATAAATCAACTTTTTTGGTGCAAAAAACCTATAAATTTTTGGCCCCATTGGTTTTGGCCTTTTCCGACTAAAAAAAATTTATCTCAAAATGAAAAAAGACAAAAAATTATTTTTTTCGGTTCGAAAGACTTGCAATGGCATAGTCCCCTTTAGGCCCCCAACAGTCAATTCTCGAAAAATATCGGTTTTTTTAATTTTTTTAAAAAAAAATTGATATGTGCCCTTTATTTTTGCATAAACACTTTTTTTCCCGTTACCAGGATGGCCTTTAAGACTCTCCTTGTAGTTTTTAACCCGCCAGTTATGGTTTTTTATTAATTAAAAAGTTTCCGAAAAAAAAAACCCATGAGCAAAAAGATTTTGGGGGGTAAAAATTATTTAAAATTTTTTTTTTAATCAAGATCCCGTCGGCCTTTGTTTTGGAAGAAAAGACCCGTTTGCTTATTTTAGCCTTTGCTCAAACAAAACCCCCCCAAAAATTTTCCTTGGGGAAAAAATTTCACGAAAAAAAGTTTTTTGCGCATTTATCACAAATTTGAACTTTCACCCAGAAAAAAAAACTTTTTTTGGGCAAAACCCAAAATTTTGGGCCTCAAATTTTGGGTTTTTGGGGACCCACAAAACCCCTTTATCTAAACGAAAAAGACAAAATCTTTTTGCCGGGAGAGACTTTTGAATGGCGCCTTTTAGTCCAATTCCATTCTGAAATAATCGGTTTAGTTTTTAAAAAACATTGAGGCCCCATTTTTGGAAATTTCAACCGAATCTCAAATGGCCCTTAAGATTGCCCTTTTAGTTTAACAAGGCTTCGTTTATGGTTTCGTGATAAATGAAAAATTATTTCCGAAAAAAACCCGGCCATCGATCGCAGATTTTTTCGGGAAAAAAAATATTCCCTTTAAAAAAACCGGTTTATAGGGGCTTTAAAGGGGTTTAGAATCGGCCGGGTTGGAAAAATTTATCTTAAAGCATTTTTCCATCAGTTTTATTTGGAATTGGCTGGTTGGGCCCCTTAGAGGAAAGCGGTTCCACGGACAAAAACTTTTTCGGTGACAATGGGGTTTGTCAAAACCCCCAAAAAAGGGAAAAGGTTTTCCCCCGATTATTTTTGGGGGGCAATGGGGACTCCCGTTTTTGGGCCGCATCTGGGGGAAAATCCCAATTTTTAATTTGGGTGGTGTGTTTTTTTGTAAAAGCATTTGGGATCCCCTTTGGCTCGAATTCCGCAAAACCCCGGCCGCCTTCGTCTGTGCCTTTTCCCGGGGGGTTAACAAGGGGTTTTACCCCCCCAAATTGCCTCCGGGCCCGTTCCCCGGCCCTAAAATACGGACATGGGGGGGGGGGGTTTTGCTACCGGGGGGGTTTTTCCCCCCCCCCTAAAAGGCCCTGGTGGATCGCGGAGGTCTGGGGCACCAATCCCCGACCCCGGAGGGTTTTTGGGGGTCCGGGGGGGACCGGGCTCCACTAACTTTTAAGGAAAAATTTGGGGGCCCCTTTTTCCTGATCGAACCCCCAGCCCCAACCCATGAGAAAATTTTATGTTTTTGAAAAAAAAAATAATTTTTTTTAAAAATCCATAAATTTTTCCCCATTGGTTTTTGGGGGCCTTTTTGATCAGAAAAGAAAAAAGCAAATCTTTTGCGGTTGAGGATTTGGCAAGGCAACCGGAAAAATGTCAATTCCGAAAAACGGTTTTTTTTTTTTTTAAAAAAGTAGGCCCAAGCAAAACACCCGGTTCCACCCGGGGGGAAACCACACAACCATCGTCCTTAGTTTTAGGGCCTGAAAAAAAATGGTTCCGAAAAAAAACCGGACGCAGGGGAGGCGCCTGAGATTTTTGGCGAAAAAAAACTCCCTTTTGGGAAAACCGGAAGGGGTTTATCTGCGACCGAATTGGCCGGCGGGGTATTCATCCAAAGTATTTCTTTTTTGTTTGAAAATTTAGCCAAATGTCAACTTTAACTCCTCTCCAAAAATTTTCAAAAAAAAAAACCGAAAAAATATTTTGCTCAATACACAAAATTCTGAGATATTTCAGCTATAAAGTTAATAAAAATTTTTTTTCGGGGCCCAAAATTC
The DNA here is from genome assembly GCA_016584305.1 of Chionoecetes opilio. NCBI lineage: Eukaryota > Metazoa > Arthropoda > Malacostraca > Decapoda > Majidae > Chionoecetes > Chionoecetes opilio. The sequence continues at coordinate 28,950 of JACEEZ010004504.1, read as the reverse complement.
CCCAAATTTTGGCCCAGGTTTTTTTTTCCCGAAAACTTTTATTAAACAGAAATAAGACAAAAATTTTTTCCTTTAAAAGATTTTCAGGCAAGCCGTTAGTCCAATGTCACATTTTGAAAATAGTTTTTTTAAAAAAAAAACATTATTTGGTTCATTTTGGATAAAATTCCATTTTTCTCAAACGGCAAAAAAAAATTTTTTTCTTAAATTTCCTGTTTAGGTTATTTTTTGAAAATTTTTCCAAAAAAAAAGGGGCCAATTGTTGAGATTTTTGGGGGGGGAAAAAAATATTCCCCCTTTTGGATGAAACTGGTTTAAAAGGGGTTTACGATGGGATACGATCGGTTTTTTGCGATATTAGTTTAAAGTATTTTTATCTTTGATTTTACGATTGGGGTGGTGTCCGCCCCGTTCGGAGGAAGGGCCATTACCGAGCTTTCTAGGGGATTTTTCCGCAAAAGGGGGTCGTCTTCCCCTTTTTCCCCCCATTAATTGGCGGGCAGAAAGGGACCCGTTCGGGTCGGGCCGCATTCGGGGGAAAAGCGGAACTTATCCAAGCCCTTCCGGGTCTTCCCCCTTTTTTTGGAAGGAGGAAAGGGGGTCCCCTTCTGGGTCCTCAACTTCGCCGCAGAGGGGCACTCCTAAGGCCGCCTTCGTCTCCCTCGCCGCCGGGTGTGAACACGGCCCTTGGGTGCGACCCCCCCCCACGCCCCCGGGCCCGTCCCCCCGGCCCTCACCACGAGAGTGGGGGGGGGGGGTTTTTTCCCGCGGGACCACCCCCCCCCCACGGGGGTTGTGAGCGGGCGCGGAGTCGGGGGGGGTCCAAAACCCCACGGCGGCGGGGCGGCGGGGGGTCCGGGGGGGCGCCAGACTCCACTCAACGCAAGGAGCTGTGGTTCCCTTTCCCCCGGGCGAACCCAGCCCCAACCCGGGAGTCATTTTTTGTTTTAAATTGAAAAAATAAACACTTTTTTTGACTGAAAAATCCTTAAAATTTTTTTCCCAGGGTTTTTGGGCCCAAAAAATTTTCCTGCCCAAAAATTTTGGCCCCCCCTCCCATTTGGTTTTTTTTTTTGGGGCCCTTTTTTTTTTCCCCGGAACAAAAAACTTTTTTTGTTTTTTTTTCTCAACAAAAAAAAATTAAAAAAAGGGCAATTTAAAAAAAAAAAAAAAAAAAAAAAAAAAAAAAAAAAAAAAAAAAAAAAAAAAAAAAAAAAAAAAAAAAAAAAAAAAAAAAAAAAAAAAAAAAAAAAAAAAAAAAAAAAAAAAAAAAAAAAAAAAAAAAAAAAAAAAAAAAAAAAAAAAAAAAAAAAAAAAAAAAAAAAAAAAAAAAAAAAAAAAAAAAAAAAAAAAAAAAAAAAAAAAAAAAAAAAAAAAAAAAAAAAAAACCCCCCCCCCCCCCCCCCCCCCCCCCCCCCCCCCCCCCCCCCCCCCCCCCCCCCCCCCCCCCCCCCCCCCCCCCCCCCCCCCCCCCCCCCCCCCCCCCCCCCCCCCCCCCCCCCCCCCCCCCCCCCCCCCCCCCCCCCCCCCCCCCCCCCCCCCCCCCCCCCCCCCCCCCCCCCCCCCCCCCCCCCCCCCCCCCCCCCCCCCCCCCCCCCCCCCCCCCCCCCCCCCCCCCCCCCCCCCCCCCCCCTTTTTTTTTGGTTTTCCCCGTTTAAAAAGAAAAAAATTTTTTTTCCTTTGGGCCCAGGGCATAGTCCGTTTAGCCAACATGCACTTCCCTGAAATATTCGTTTTGTTTTTTTTTAAAAAACTTATTTGTGCCTTCATTTATGGAGAATTTCAATTCCGCGTTTCAAAAATGGGCCTTTTAAGAGCGCATCTTTTATTTTTTTATAAAAATTTTTGTCTTTTACGTTTATGTTCTGTGATTTTTAATAAAAATGTGTTTCCGAAAAAAATCCTGGCCGATCGATAGCTTGCAGTTTTTGGGCGAAATAAATACCCCCTATTTGGATAAAACTCGTTTATAGGGCTCTAAATGGCGATCACGATCTGGCCTTTTTTTGCCGATTTTGAGTCTTAAAGTATTTCTTCCATCTTTTGTATTTTCATTGGCTGGTGTCCCCCCCGTCTCGGGAGGAAGCGGTTCGCAGCTGGACCGAGCTTTGGGGGTAGGGGGGAGAGGGGTTCCTGGGGAACAAGGGAAAGTCCCCCCCTTACCCCCTCTCCCGCTTTTATTTGGCGGGGCATGCAATGGACTCCCGTTCGGCTGCGGTTCCCATCTGGGGGGAAAATGCGGCCAATTTCAAAAACGCCTTTTCCCGGGGCCTGGTGTCCCGTTTTTTGTAAAGGAGGCTTTGGGGGAGTCCTTCTCGGCTCGCTCAACTTGGGGGGGCCAGAGGTCACTCCCCGGGGCCGCCTTGTCTCCGTCCCCTTGCCCGGGTGGTGAACACAGCCGTTCCGGTGCGACCCCCCGACTTGCTCCGGCCCGTCCCTCCCCTGCCCCCACACTACGGGACGAGTGGTTGGTGGGGGGGTTTCTCCGCGTGGACCGGGTGGCTGCCTCCGCCCCCTACGGTCTTCGTGTGTCGGATGGTGGGACGTGGGGTGGGGCTACCAATCCTCCGCGGCCGGCATTTCGGCGGGGGCCCCGGGGTGGAGCGCAGCTCCACATCAACGTCAAGGAGCTCTGGTTCCCCCTTCTTTCCTCCGATCGACCCGAGCCCGAACCCGATCGAGATCATTTTTTTTTATATATGTAAATAAAAAAAATAAACTTTTTTGCTGAAAAAATCCTAAAATTTTTGGCCTCATTGGGTTTTTTTCCCTTTTTCCCGAAAAAACTATTGACCCAAACTAAAAAAAGACAAATACTTTTTTGTCCGTTCGAAGAGATCTATAAAATGGCATATCCGTTTAGTCCTAACATTCAATTCTCGAAAATATATTTTTTTTAATTTTTTTAAAAAACTTTGATATGTCCTTCATTTATGCATAAATTTCCTTCCTTTATACCACCGGATCGGCCTTAAGGGGCTGATTTGTTGTTCTATACCATTCTGTCCTTATTTAGGGTTTCTCTGATTTTTAATTTAAAATGTGTTTTCGAAAAAAAACCCGGACTGCGCGACCCCTGAGATTTTGGGCGGAAATAAAAATCTCCCTTTTTGGATAAACTGGGTTTATAGGGGCTTCTACTAATGAGATCAAAAATCTGGCCCTTTTGTTTGGGGATATTCGACCTTAAAGCTATTTTTTCCATCTTTTTGCTTTTTTACCCCCTAAAAAAATGCTAAAAACATTACTCCTTCCCCAAAAAAATTTTTTTCCTCTTGGGGAAAATTACACGAAAACAAGTTTTCTTTGCGCATTAACAAAATTTAAATCTAATCTTAAAAGTATAATTTTTAATAAAAAAAATTTTTTTTTTCTCTGCAAATTCCCAAAATTTTGGGCCCTCATTTGGTTTTGGCATTTTCCACAAAACTATTGATCTAAACAGAAATAAGACTAATATTTTGTCCGGTTGAAGAGATCTCTGCAATGGCATAGTCCGTTTAGTCTAACATGTCACATTCTCGAAATATATCGTTTTGTTTAGTTTTTAAAAAACATTTGATTTGTGCCTTCATTTATGGATGAATTCAATTCCGTATATCATCAAATCGCCTTTAAGAGCTGCATCTTTTATGTTTTATACAATTTTGTCGTTACGTTTATGGTTACTGTGATATTAATGAAAATGTGATTTCCGAAAAAAAATCCTGGCCGATCGATAGCTTGCAGATTTTGGGCGGAAATAAATATCTCCCTATTTGGTGAAACTCGGTTTATAGGGGCTGCTACTAATGGCGATCACGAATCTGGCCTTGTTTGCCGATATTCGAGTCTTAAAGCTATTTCTTCCATCAGTTTGTATTTGTACGATTGGCTGGTGTCCGCCCCGTCTCAGGAGGAGCGGTTCGCATGCTGGACCGGCTTTGGCGGTGACGGGGGAGATGGGGTTCCTAGTCAACAAGGGAAAGTCCGTCCTTACCCCTCTCCCCGCATTACTTGGCTGGGCATGCAATGGGACTCCCGTTCGGCTGCGGTCCGCATCTCGGGGGAAAATGCGGCCAAGCTTCATCAACGCCTCTTCCGGGCTCGGTGTCCCGTTTTTTGTCAAGGAGGCATTGGGAGTCCCTTCTCGGCTCGCTCAACTTCGCCGCAGAGGTCACTCCCTAGGCCGCCTTCGTCTCCGTCGCCTTGTCCGGGTGGTGAACACAGCCGTTCCGGTGCGACCCCCCGCGACTTGCTCCGGCCCGTCCCTCCCCTGGCCCTCACACTACTGGACGAGTGGGTTGGTGGGGGTGGTTTCTCCGCGTGGACCGGGTGGCTGCCTCCGCCCCCTACGGTCTTCGTGATGTCGGATGCGTCGGACGTCGGGTGGGGCTACCAATCCTCCGACGGCCGGCAGGGTTTCGGCGGGTGGTCCGGGTGGAGCGCAGACTCCACATCAACGTCAAGGAGCTGCTGTTCCTCTTCTCTTCCTCCGATCGAACCCGAGCCCGAACCCGATCGAGATCATTTTTATGTATATATGTAAATAAAATAAATCAACTTTTTTGACTGCAAAAATTCCTATAAATTTTTGGCCTCAGTTGGTTTTTGGCCTTTTCCGAAAACTATTGATCTCAACTGAAAAAAGACATATAATTTTTGTCCGGTTCGAAGAGATCTATGCAATGCATAGTCCTTAGTCCTAACAGTCACATTCTCGAAATATATCGGTTTTTTAAGTTTTTAAAAACTTGATATGTGCCTTCATTTATGCATAAATTTCACTTCCGCGTATACCACCGGATCGGCCTTTAAGAGCTGCATCTTGTATGTTCTTACCATTCTGTCCTTACGTTTATGGTACTCTGATATTATTAAAATGTGTTTCCGAAAAAAAATCCTGGACTGCGCAGACGCCTGCAGATTTTGGGCGAAATAAAATCTCCCTATTTGGATGAACTCGGTTATAGGGGCTTCTACTCATGACGATCACGAATCTGGCCTTTGTTTGCGGATATTCGATCCTTAAAGCTATTTCTCAATCTGTTTGCTTATTTACGCTCTATAAATGCATCAAATTACTCCTTCTCACTAATATTCATCATTGGGAAAATTACACAGAAACAGTATTCACTGCGTCATTATACACAATTATTACTGAGATCATTTCAACGTATATATGTTAATACAAAATATCTTTTTTCTTGGCTGCAAAATTCCTCAAAATTTTGGCCTCATTTGGTTTTTGGCATTTTCCGACAAAACTATTGATCTAAACAGAAATAAGACATAAAACTTTTTGTCCGGTTGAAGAGATCTCTGCAATGGCATAGTCCGTTTAGTCCTAACATGTCACATTCTCGAATATATCGTTTTGTTTAGTTTTTAAAAAACATTGATTTGTGCCTTCTTTATGATATTTCAATCCGTAAAATCATCAAAGGGCCCTTTTAAAAGGCCTTTTTTTTTATACCCTTGGGTTTTTTAGGAAAAATTTNTGGGGGGGGTTTGGGGGGGTGGTTTCCCGCGTGGCCCGGGTGGTTCCTCCCCCCCTCTCTTCGTGATGTGGGATGCGTGGGGGCGCGGGTGGGCTCCCAAATCCTCCGACGGCCGGGCGGGGTTTTTCGGGGGGTGGTGGGGGGTGGAGCGCAACTCCACTAAACGTCAGGAGCTGGGGTTCCTCCTTCCTTCCTCCGATCAAACCCGAGCCAAACCCGATCGAGATTTTTTTAGATATATGTAAATAAAAAAAATAAATTTTTTTGCTGAAAAAATCCTAAAATTTTTTGGGCCCTCGTTGGTTTTTTGGCCCTTTTTTCCACTAAACTATTGATCTCAATAAAAAAAAGACAAAAAAAATTTTTTGTGGGTTCGAAAAGACTATGAAATGGCATAGTCCGTTTAGCCCCTACAGCCCTTTCCAAAAAAAATAGGGTTTTTTTAAAGTTTTTAAAAAACATTGATAGTGCCTTCTTTTATGAAAAATTTCACTTCCGCTATACCACCGGTCGGCCTTAAGAGCTGCATCTTGTATGTTCTATCCATTCTGCCCTTACTTTATGGTTACCCCTATATTAATTAAAAGTGTTTTTCCGAAAAAAAATCCTGGACTCAGCAGAGCCTGCATATTTTGGGCGGAATAAAAACTCCCTATTTGGTTTGAAACCGGTTTTATGGGGGCTTCACTCATGCGATCAGAATCCCCCTTTGTTTGCGGAATTCTCCTTAAAGCTATTTCTTCCATCTTTTTTTGCTTATTTCGCCCTAAAAATCATAACAAACTTACTTCTCCAAAATATTCATCATTGGGAAAATTACACGAATAACAAGTATTCTTTTCGTCATATACACAATTAATACTGGGGGGGATCTTTCAACGTATATATGTTTAAAAAATACTTTTTTTTGGCTGCAAAAATTTCCTCAAATTTTGGCCTCATTGGTTTTTGGCATTTTTCCGCAAAAAAATTGATCTAAACGAAAAAAACAAATACTTTTTTTCCGGGGTTTAAAAGATCTTGCAATGGCATAGTCCTTTAGTCCTAACAGTCACATTTTTTGGAATATATCGGTTTTTTTATTTTTTAAAAACTTTATTTGTGCCTTTATTTAGGATAAATTTTAATTCCCTTTTTTCTAAATCGGCCCTTTAAAAGCTGCATCTTTTAGTTTATACATTTTGTCTTACGTTTTAGGTTTCGTGATATTAATGAAAATGTGATTTTTCCCAAAAAAAAAACCTGGCCGACGATGCTTTCAGATTTTGGGCGGAAAAAAATATCTCCCTATTTTGGGTGAAAATCGTTTATAGGGGCTCTACTATGGGGGATCACGAATCTGGCCTTTGTTTGCCGATTTCGAGTCTTAAGCTATTTTTCCATAGTTTGTATTTGTACGTTGGGGGTTCCGCCCCTTTTCAGGAGGAAGCGGTTCGCATGCTGGACCGAGCTTTGGCGGTGACGGGGGGATGGGGTTCCTAGTCAACAAGGGAAGTCCGTCCTTACCCCCTCCCCCCGCTTTACTTGGCTGGGCATGCATGGACTCCCGTTCGGTGCGGTCCGCATCTCGGGGGAAAATGCGGCCAAGCTTCATCAACGCCTCTTCCGGGCCTCGGTGTCCCGTTTTTTGTCAAGGAGGCATTGGGAGTCCCTTCTCGGCTCGCTCAACTTCGCCGCAGAGGTCACTCCCCTAGGCCGCCTTCTCCTCCGTCGCCTTGTCCGGGTGGTGAACACAGCCTTTTCCGGGTGCGACCCCCCGCGACTTGCTCCGGCCCGTCCCTCCCCTGGCCCTCACACTATTTGGACGAGTGGTTGGTGGGGGTGTTTCTCCGCGTGGACCGGGTGGCTCCCCCTCCGCCCCCTACGGTTTTTCGTGATGTCGGATGCGTCGGACGCCCGGTGGGCTAACCAATCCTCCGACGGCCGGCAGGGTTTCGGCGGGTGGTCCGGGGTGGAGCGCAGACTCCACATAAACGTCAAAGGAGCTGCTGGTTCCTCTTCTCTTCCCTCCGATCGAACCCGAGCCCGAACCCGATCGAGATCATTTGTATGTATATATGTAAATAAAATAAATCAATTTTTTTTGGACTGCAAAAATCCTATAAATTTTGGCCTCATTGGTTTTTGGGGCCTTTTCCGACTAAACTATTGATCTCAACTGAAAAAAGACAAAATACTTTTGTCCGGTTCGAAGAGATCTATGCAATGGCATAGTCCGTTTAGTCCTAACATGTCAATTCTCGAAATATATCGGTTTTTTTAAGTTTTTAAAAAACATTGATATGTGCCTTCATTTATGCCTAAATTTCACTTCCGCGTATACCAACCGGATCGCCTTTAAGAGCTGCATCTTGTATGTTCTATACCATTCTGTCCTTAAGTTTATGGTTAACTCGATTATTTAATTAAAATGTGATTTCCGAGAAAAAAATCCTGGACTGCTGCAGACGCCTGCAGATTTTGGGCGGAAATAAAAATCTCCCTATTTGGATGAAACTCGGTTATAGGGGCTTCTACTAATGACGATCACGAATCTGGCCTTTGTTTGCGGATATTCGATCCTTAAAGCTATTTCTTCAATCTGTTTGCTTATTTACGCTCTATAAATGCATACAAACATTACTCCTTCTCCACTAATATTCATCATTGGGAAAATTACACAGAATAACAAGTATTCACTGCGTCATTATACACAATTATTACTGAGATCATTTCAACGTATATATGTTAATACAAAATATCTTTTTTTCTGGCTGCAAAATTCCTCAAAATTTTGGCCTCATTTGGTTTTTGGCATTTTCCGACAAAACTATTGATCTAAACAGAAATAAGACATAAATACTTTTTGTCCGGTTTGAAGAGATCTCTGCAATGGCATAGTCCGTTTAGTCCTAACATGTCACATTCTCGAAATATATCGTTTTGTTTAGTTTTTAAAAAACATTGATTTGTGCCTTCATTTATGGATGAATTTCAATTCCGCGTATATCATCAAATCGGCCTTTAAGAGCTGCATCTTTTATGTTTTATACAATTTTGTCGTTACGTTTATGGTTACTGTGATATTAATGAAAATGTGATTTCCGAAAAAAAATCCTGGCCGATCGATAGCTTGCAGATTTTGGGCGGAAATAAATATCTCCCTATTTGGATGAAACTCGGTTTATAGGGGCTGCTACTAATGGCGATCACGAATCTGGCCTTTGTTTGCCGATATTCGAGTCTTAAAGCTATTTCTTCCATCAGTTTGTATTTGTACGATTGGCTGGTGTCCGCCCCGTCTCAGGAGGAAGCGGTTCGCATGCTGGACCGAGCTTTGGCGGTGACGGGGAGATGGGGTTCCTAGCAACAAGGGAAAGTCCGTCCTTACCCCCTCTCCCCGCATTACTTGGCTGGGCATGCAATGGGACTCCCGTTCGGCTGCGGTCCGCATCTCGGGGGAAAATGCGGCCAAGCTTCATCAACGCCTCTTCCGGGCCTCGGTGTCCCGTTTTTTTGTCAAGGAGGCATTGGGAGTCCCTTCTCGGCTCGCTCAACTTCGCCGCAGAGGTCACTCCCCTAGGCCGCCTTCGTCTCCGTCGCCTTGTCCGGGTGGTGAACACAGCCGTTCCGGTGCGACCCCCCGCGACTTGCTCCGGCCCGTCCCTCCCCTGGCCCTCACACTACTGGACGAGTGGTTGGTGGGGGTGGTTTCTCCGCGTGGACCGGGTGGCTGCCTCCGCCCCCTACGGTCTTCGTGATGTCGGATGCGTCGGACGTCGGGTGGGGCTACCAATCCTCCGACGGCCGGCAGGGTTTCGGCGGGTGGTCCGGGGTGGAGCGCAGACTCCACATCAACGTCAAGGAGCTGCTGGTTCCTCTTCTCTTCCTCCGATCGAACCCGAGCCCGAACCCGATCGAGATCATTTGTATGTATATATGTAAATAAAATAAATCAACTTTTTTGACTGCAAAAATCCTATAAATTTTGGCCTCAGTTGGTTTTTGGCCTTTTCCGACTAAACTATTGATCTCAACTGAAAAAAGACACATATACTTTTTGTCCGGTTCGAAGAGATCTATGCAATGGCATAGTCCGTTTAGTCCTAACATGTCACATTCTCGAAATATATCGGTTTTTTAAGTTTTTAAAAAACATTGATATGTGCCTTCATTTATGCATAAATTTCACTTCCGCGTATACCACCGGATCGGCCTTTAAGAGCTGCATCTTGTATGTTCTATACCATTCTGTCCTTACGTTTATGGTTACTCTGATATTAATTAAATGTGATTTCCGAAAAAAAATCCTGGACTGCGCAGACGCCTGCGATTTGGGCGGAATAAATCTCCTATTGATGAAAAATATGCGATCAGAATCTGGCCTTTGTTTGCGGATATTCGATCCTTAAAGCTATTTCTTCAATCTGTTTGCTTATTTACGCTCTATAAATGCATACAAACATTACTCCTTCTCCACTAAAATTCATCATTGGGAAAATTACACAGAATAACAAGTATTCACTGCGTCATTATACACAATTATTACTGAGATCATTTCAACGTATATATGTTAATACAAAATATCTTTTTTTCTGGCTGCAAAATTCCTCAAAATTTTGGCCTCATTTGTTTTTGCATTTCCGACAAAACTATTGGATCTAAACAGAAATAGACATAAATACTTTTTGTCGGTTTGAAGAGATCTCTGCATGGCATAGCCGTTAGTCCTAACATGTCACATTCTCGAAATATATCGTTTTGTTTAGTTTTAAAAAACATTGATTTGGCCTTCATTTATGGATGAATTTCAATTCCGCGTATATCATCAAATCGCCTTTAAGACTGCACGTTGCATTTTCTTATTAGTTCTTATAGAAGTTTTGTTGGCGTTGTTGCNCTGGATATTAATGAAAATGTGATTTCCGAAAAAAAATCCTGGCCGATCGATAGCTTGCAGATTTTGGGCGGAAATAAATATCTCCCTATTTGGATGAAACTCGGTTTATAGGGGCTTCTACTATGGCGATCACGAATCTGGCCTTTGTTTGCCGATATTCGAGTCTTAAAGCTATTTCTTCCATCAGTTTGTATTTGTACGATTGGCTGGTGTCCGCCCCGTCTCAGGAGGAAGCGGTTCGCATGCTGGACCGAGCTTTGGCGGTGACGGGGAGATGGGGTTCCTAGTCAACAAGGGAAAGTCCGTCCTTACCCCCTCTCCCCGCATTACTTGGCTGGGCATGCAATGGGACTCCCGTTCGGCTGCGGTCCGCATCTCGGGGGAAAATGCGGCCAAGCTTCATCAACGCCTCTTCCGGGCCTCGGTGTCCCGTTTTTTGTCAAGGAGGCATTGGGAGTCCCTTCTCGGCTCGCTCAACTTCGCCGCAGAGGTCACTCCCCTAGGCCGCCTTCGTCTCCGTCGCCTTGTCCGGGTGGTGAACACAGCCGTTCCGGTGCGACCCCCCGCGACTTGCTCCGGCCCGTCCCTCCCCTGGCCCTCACACTACTGGACGAGTGGTTGGTGGGGGGTGGTTTCTCCGCGTGGACCGGGTGGCTGCCTCCGCCCCCTACGGTCTTCGTGATGTCGGATGCGTCGGACGTCGGGTGGGGCTACCAATCCTCCGACGGCCGGCAGGGTTTCGGCGGGTGGTCCGGGGTGGAGCGCAGACTCCACATCAACGTCAAGGAGCTGCTGGTTCCTCTTCTCTTCCTCCGATCGAACCCGAGCCCGAACCCGATCGAGATAATTTTATGTATATATGTAAATAAAATAAATCAACTTTTTTGACTGCAAAAATCCTATAAATTTTGGCCTCAGTTGGTTTTTGGCCTTTTCCGACTAAACTATTGATCTCAACTGAAAAAAGACACATATACTTTTTGTCCGGTTCGAAGAGATCTATGCAATGGCATAGTCCGTTTAGTCCTAACATGTCACATTCTCGAAATATATCGGTTTTTTAAGTTTTTAAAAAACATTGATATGTGCCTTCATTTATGCATAAATTTCACTTCCGCGTATACCACCGGATCGGCCTTTAAGAGCTGCATCTTGTATGTTCTATACCATTCTGTCCTTACGTTTATGGTTACTCTGATATTAATTAAAATGTGATTTCCGAAAAAAAATCCTGGACTGCAGCAGACGCCTGCAGATTTTGGGCGGAAATAAAAATCTCCCTATTTGGATGAAACTCGGTTATAGGGGCTTCTACTCATGACGATCACGAATCTGGCCTTTGTTTGCGGATATTCGATCCTTAAAGCTATTTCTTCAATCTGTTTGCTTATTTACGCTCTATAAATGCATACAAACATTACTCCTTCTCCACTAATATTCATCATTGGGAAAATTACACAGAATAACAAGTATTCACTGCGTCATTATACACAATTATTACTGAGATCATTTCAACGTATATATGTTAATACAAAATATCTTTTTTTCTGGCTGCAAAATTCCTCAAAATTTTGGCCTCATTTGGTTTTTGGCATTTTCCGACAAAACTATTGATCTAAACAGAAATAAGACATAAATACTTTTTGTCCGGTTTGAAGAGATCTCTGCAATGGCATAGTCCGTTTAGTCCTAACATGTCACATTCTCGAAATATATCGTTTTGTTTAGTTTTTAGAAAACATTGATTTGTGCCTTCATTTATGGATGAATTTCAATTCCGCGTATATCATCAAATCGGCCTTTAAGAGCTGCATCTTTTATGTTTTATACAATTTTGTCGTTACGTTTATGGTTACTGTGATATTAATGAAAATGTGATTTCCGAAAAAAAATCCTGGCCGATCGATAGCTTGCAGATTTTGGGCGGAAATAAATATCTCCCTATTTGGATGAAACTCGGTTTATAGGGGCTGCTACTAATGGCAATCACGAATCTGGCCTTTGTTTGCCGATATTCGAGTCTTAAAGCTATTTCTTCCATCAGTTTGTATTTGTACGATTGGCTGGTGTCCGCCCCGTCTCAGGAGGAAGCGGTTCGCATGCTGGACCGAGCTTTGGCGGTGACGTGGGAGATGGGGTTCCTAGTCAACAAGGGAAAGTCCGTCCTTACCCCCTCTCCCCGCATTACTTGGCTGGGCATGCAATGGGACTCCCGTTCGGCTGCGGTCCGCATCTCGGGGGAAAATGCGGCCAAGCTTCATCAACGCCTCTTCCGGGCCTCGGTGTCCCGTTTTTTGTCAAGGAGGCATTGGGAGTCCCTTCTCGGCTCGCTCAACTTCGCCGCAGAGGTCACTCCCCTAGGCCGCCTTCGTCTCCGTCGCCTTGTCCGGGTGGTGAACACAGCCGTTCCGGTGCGACCCCCCGCGACTTGCTCCGGCCCGTCCCTCCCCTGGCCCTCACACTACTGGACGAGTGGTTGGTGGGGGGTGGTTTCTCCGCGTGGACCGGGTGGCTGCCTCCGCCCCCTACGGTCTTCGTGATGTCGGATGCGTCGGACGTCGGGTGGGGCTACCAATCCTCCGACGGCCGGCAGGGTTTCGGCGGGTGGTCCGGGGTGGAGCGCAGACTCCACATCAACGTCAAGGAGCTGCTGGTTCCTCTTCTCTTCCTCCGATCGAACCCGAGCCCGAACCCGATCGAGATCATTTTTATGTATATATGTAAATAAAATAAATCAACTTTTTTGACTGCAAAAATCCTATAAATTTTGGCCTCAGTTGGTTTTTGGCCTTTTCCGACTAAACTATTGATCTCAACTGAAAAAAGACATATATACTTTTTGTCCGGTTCGAAGAGATCTATGCAATGGCATAGTCCGTTTAGTCCTAACATGTCACATTCTCGAAATATATCGGTTTTTTAAGTTTTTAAAAAACATTGATATGTGCCTTCATTTATGCATAAATTTCACTTCCGCGTATACCACCGGATCGGCCTTTAAGAGCTGCATCTTGTATGTTCTATACCATTCTGTCCTTACGTTTATGGTTACTCTGATATTAATTAAAATGTGATTTCCGAAAAAAAATCCTGGACTGCAGCAGACGCCTGCAGATTTTGGGCGGAAATAAAAATCTCCCTATTTGGATGAAACTCGGTTATAGGGGCTTCTACTCATGACGATCACGAATCTGGCCTTTGTTTGCGGATATTCGATCCTTAAAGCTATTTCTTCAATCTGTTTGCTTATTTACGCTCTATAAATGCATACAAACATTACTCCTTCTCCACTAATATTCATCATTGGGAAAATTACACAGAATAACAAGTATTCACTGCGTCATTATACACAATTATTACTGAGATCATTTCAACGTATATATGTTAATACAAAATATCTTTTTTTCTGGCTGCAAAATTCCTCAAAATTTTGGCCTCATTTGGTTTTTGGCATTTTCCGACAAAACTATTGATCTAAACAGAAATAAGACATAAATACTTTTTGTCCGGTTTGAAGAGATCTCTGCAATGGCATAGTCCGTTTAGTCCTAACATGTCACATTCTCGAAATATATCGTTTTGTTTAGTTTTTAAAAAACATTGATTTGTGCCTTCATTTATGGATGAATTTCAATTCCATGTATATCATCAAATCGGCCTTTAAGAGCTGCATCTTTTATGTTCTATACAATTTTGTCCTTACGTTTATGGTTACTGTGATATTAATGAAAATGTGATTTCCGAAAAAAAATCCTGGCCGATCGATAGCTTGCAGATTTTGGGCGGAAATAAATATCTCCCTATTTGGATGAAACTCGGTTTATAGGGGCTTCTACTGATGGCGATCACGAATCTGGCCTTTGTTTGCCGATATTCGAGTCTTAAAGCTATTTCTTCCATCAGTTTGTATTTGTACGATTGGCTGGTGTCCGCCCCGTCTCAGGAGGAAGCGGTTCGCATGCTGGACCGAGCTTTGGCGGTGACGGGGGAGATGGGGTTCCTAGTCAACAAGGGAAAGTCCGTCCTTACCCCCTCTCCCCGCATTACTTGGCTGGGCATGCAATGGGACTCCCGTTCGGCTGCGGTCCGCATCTCGGGGGAAAATGCGGCCAAGCTTCATCAACGCCTCTTCCGGGCCTCGGTGTCCCGTTTTTTGTCAAGGAGGCATTGGGAGTCCCTTCTCGGCTCGCTCAACTTCGCCGCAGAGGTCACTCCCCTAGGCCGCCTTCGTCTCCGTCGCCTTGTCCGGGTGGTGAACACAGCCGTTCCGGTGCGACCCCCCGCGACTTGCTCCGGCCCGTCCCTCCCCTGGCCCTCACACTACTGGACGAGTGGTTGGTGGGGGTGGTTTCTCCGCGTGGACCGGGTGGCTGCCTCCGCCCCCTACGGTCTTCGTGATGTCGGATGCGTCGGACGTCGGGTGGGGCTACCAATCCTCCGACGGCCGGCAGGGTTTCGGCGGGTGGTCCGGGGTGGAGCGCAGACTCCACATCAACGTCAAGGAGCTGCTGGTTCCTCTTCTCTTCCTCCGATCGAACCCGAGCCCGAACCCGATCGAGATCATTTGTATGTATATATGTAAATAAAATAAATCAACTTTTTTGACTGCAAAAATCCTATAAATTTTGGCCTCAGTTGGTTTTTGGCCTTTTCCGACTAAACTATTGATCTCAACTGAAAAAAGACACATATACTTTTTGTCCGGTTCGAAGAGATCTATGCAATGGCATAGTCCGTTTAGTCCTAACATGTCACATTCTCGAAATATATCGGTTTTTTTAAGTTTTTAAAAAACATTGATATGTGCCTTCATTTATGCATAAATTTCACTTCCGCGTATACCACCGGATCGGCCTTTAAGAGCTGCATCTTGTATGTTCTATACCATTCTGTCCTTACGTTTATGGTTACTCTGATATTAATTAAAATGTGATTTCCGAAAAAAAATCCTGGACTGCAGCAGACGCCTGCAGATTTTGGGCGGAAATAAAAATCTCCCTATTTGGATGAAACTCGGTTATAGGGGCTTCTACTCATGACGATCACGAATCTGGCCTTTGTTTGCGGATATTCGATCCTTAAAGCTATTTCTTCAATCTGTTTGCTTATTTACGCTCTATAAATGCATACAAACATTACTCCTTCTCCACTAATATTCATCATTGGGAAAATTACACAGAATAACAAGTATTCACTGCGTCATTATACACAATTATTACTGAGATCATTTCAACGTATATATGTTAATACAAAATATCTTTTTTTCTGGCTGCAAAATTCCTCAAAATTTTGGCCTCATTTGGTTTTTGGCATTTTCCGACAAAACTATTGATCTAAACAGAAATAAGACATAAATACTTTTTGTCCGGTTTGAAGAGATCTCTGCAATGGCATAGTCCGTTTAGTCCTAACATGTCACATTCTCGAAATATATCGTTTTGTTTAGTTTTTAAAAACATTGATTTGTGCCTTCATTTATGGATGAATTTCAATTCCGCGTATATCATCAAATCGGCCTTTAAGAGCTGCATCTTTTATGTTTTATACAATTTTGTCGTTACGTTTATGGTTACTGTGATATTAATGAAAATGTGATTTCCGAAAAAAAATCCTGGCCGATCGATAGCTTGCAGATTTTGGGCGGAAATAAATATCTCCCTATTTGGATGAAACTCGGTTTATAGGGGCTGCTACTAATGGCGATCACGAATCTGGCCTTTGTTTGCCGATATTCGAGTCTTAAAGCTATTTCTTCCATCAGTTTGTATTTGTACGATTGGCTGGTGTCCGCCCCGTCTCAGGAGGAAGCGGTTCGCATGCTGGACCGAGCTTTGGCGGTGACGGGGGAGATGGGGTTCCTAGTCAACAAGGGAAAGTCCGTCCTTACCCCCTCTCCCCGCATTACTTGGCTGGGCATGCAATGGGACTCCCGTTCGGCTGCGGTCCGCATCTCGGGGGAAAATGCGGCCAAGCTTCATCAACGCCTCTTCCGGGCCTCGGTGTCCCGTTTTTTGTCAAGGAGGCATTGGGAGTCCCTTCTCGGCTCGCTCAACTTCGCCGCAGAGGTCACTCCCCTAGGCCGCCTTCGTCTCCGTCGCCTTGTCCGGGTGGTGAACACAGCCGTTCCGGTGCGACCCCCCGCGACTTGCTCCGGCCCGTCCCTCCCCTGGCCCTCACACTACTGGACGAGTGGTTGGTGGGGGGTGGTTTCTCCGCGTGGACCGGGTGGCTGCCTCCGCCCCCTACGGTCTTCGTGATGTCGGATGCGTCGGACGTCGGGTGGGGCTACCAATCCTCCGACGGCCGGCAGGGTTTCGGCGGGTGGTCCGGGGTGGAGCGCAGACTCCACATCAACGTCAAGGAGCTGCTGGTTCCTCTTCTCTTCCTCCGATCGAACCCGAGCCCGAACCCGATCGAGATCATTTTTATGTATATATGTCAATAAAATAAATCAGCTTTTTTGACTGCAAAACTCCTATAATTTTTGGCCTCGGGACAGTTTGGGTTTTTTGGCCTTTTCCGACTAAACTATTGATCTCAACTGGAGGACTAAAGCTAAATACTGTTTGTCCGTCGAAAGAGCTATGCAATGGCATAGTCCCGTTTAGTCCTAACAAGTCACATGCTCGAAATATATCGGGTTTTTTAAGTTTTTAAAAAACATTTGATATGTGCCTTCATTTTATGCATAAATGTTCACTTCCGCGTATACCACCGGATCGGCCCCTTTAAAGCTGCATCTTGTATGTTCTAAGCTATACCATTCTGTCCCTTACGTTTTATGGTTACTCTGATATTAAATAAAAATGTGATTTCCGAAAAAAATCCTGGACTGCAGCAGACCGCCTGCATTTTGGCGGAAATAAAAATCTCCCTATTTGGATGCAGCTCGTTTGAGGGCTTCTACTCATGACGGATCACGAATCTGGCCTTTTTGCGTCTTCGATCCTTAAAAGCTATTTCTTCATCTGTTTGCTTATTTACGCCTCTATAAATGCCTGTACAAACATTACTCCTTCTCCACTAATAATTCATCATTGGGAAAATTACCACAGAATAACAAGTTTCACTGCGTCATTATACACAATTATTACTAGATCATTTTCAACGTATATATGTAACATAACAAAATACTTTTTTTCTGGCTGCAAAATTCCTCAAAATTTTGGCCTCATTTGGTTTTTTGGCCCATTTTCCGACAAACTGATTGATCTAAACAGACAGAAGACATAAATACTTTTTGTCCGGTTTTGTAGAGAATCTCTGTCAACGGCATAGTCCGTTTAGTCCCTAACATGTCACTCTCGAAATATAATCGTTTTGTTTTAGTTTTTAAAAAACATTGTTTGTGCCTTCATTTATGGTGAATTTCAATTCCATGTATATCAATCCAAATCGGCTTTAAGAGCCCTTGCATCTTTTATAAATCTCTACAATTGTTTTGTCCTTACGTTTATGGTTACTGGGTGCTATTAATGAAAATGTGATTTCGAAAAAAAAAATCCTGGCCGATCGATAGCTTGGCAGTTTTTGGGCGGAAATAATATCTCCCTCATTTGGAGAAACTCGGTTTTATAGGCTTCTACTGATGGCGATCACGAATCTGGCCTTTGTTTGCCGATATTCGAGTCCTTAAAGCTATTCTTCATCAGTTTGTATTTGTCGATTGGCTGGTGTCCGCCCCCGTCCCAGGAGGAAGCGGTTCGCATGCTGGAACCGAGCATTTGGCTGTGAGGGGAGATGGGGTTCCTAGGCAACAAGGGAAAGTCCGTCATTACCCCTCCTCTCCCGGCATTACTTGGCTGGGCTGCAATGGGACTCCCCGTTGGCTGCGGTCCGCATCTTGTGGGAAATGCGGCAAGCTTCATCCAAAAACGCCTCTTCCGGGCTCTCGGTGTCCCGTTTTTTGTCAAGGAGGCATTGTAGTCCCTTCTCGGCTCGCTCCAAATTCGCCGCAGAGGTCCATCCCACTCCCTAGGCCCGCCTTCGTCTCCGTACGCCTTGTCCGGGTGGTGAACACAGCCGTTTTCCGGTGCGACCCCCCGCGACTTGCTCCGTCCCGTACCCCTCCCCTGGCCCTCACACTACTGGACAGTGGTTGTGGGAGGGGTGGTTTCTCCGCGTGGACGGGTGGCTGCCTCCGCCCTTAACGTCTGCGTTATGTCAGGATGCGTCGGACGTCGGGTTGGGGCTAACCAAATCCTCCGACGGCCGGCAGGTTTTGGGCGGGTGTCCGGGGTGTAAGCGCAGACTCCACATCAACGTCAAGGAGCGGCTGGTTCTTGCCTCTCTTCCTCCGATCGACCCGATCCCAGAAGGGACGGCTCTTCTCTGCTTCGAGATGGACAACATGGTCGCGTCCACTTCCTCGCCAGCCAAACGGGGTGTAAAGGGGACATCCAAATCCGCCCTTCTGTTGGTCCCTTTCGGAGCAGATCTCGGGCCTTGCGGCCACATTTCCACGTTCACCCTGTCTGCCAGGGTCCTGCCGGGTGTGGAGAATGTGTGTGCCGACGCCCTGTCCTCGCTTTCCGGCTCTTTCGTGGAGTGGCTCAGCTTCGCCCGGAGCGCTTTGCGGCCTCTCTGATCGG